>JALPQI010010637.1:0-30827 GCA_025490895.1 Thaumatotibia leucotreta
GGAGCTCATGGTACGGCAACAGGAAGTGTATTATAACATAACTAAACTTATATCCGAATGAAGGACTGCAAAGTAGGGTGGGTATACCGGTTGGCGGACAGTTAAGGGAGTTGCCGACTTTCAACTCTAAAAAATATATATTTTAGTCGAAAAATTATACTGATTTGTGTGTCAATATGTCAGAAATATAGTCTATTTATGGAAAAAAACTTAAAATCTGGTGCCTCGCACGTCTATATTTTTTAAATTGGACTTAAGTACGAAAATAGCCGAAACACCGGTTGGCGGAGAGTTTTTTCAGTTGGCGGACACTACGTGCCAGTTGGCGGACACCCGATTTTTGGGCATAATATCTCAAATAAAACAACATATATCATTATATATTAATCATTTATTATGGTTGATATATATATTCGCCTTCTTATATGGTAAACAATAGTAATCACTTAAATAAAACAGGAAAAAAAAACATTTAAAATATGGTCATGAATTACTGATTTTTTCTCTTTACCATTGAACATCTAATCAATAAAATATGAAAACATATATAAAAAGTATTAATAATCAATAAACACTGATAAATATTCTATATAATCTTATAATCTAAATACATAGTTAGAAAGTAATCATCACAGTAATCAAAATTCAACCCAGTAAAAAAAAAATCCAATTTAGCCTAAATAATCACAGTAAAGCTTTATATAGCGTTACACAATTAGCCAATAGACCTCCAAAATCAACAAGTAATAAAAATAATATAATCACATAACAATTTGAATACCTAGCCTACTAAGAGTATTGACGCTAAACAATCAAAATAAGTAATCATGACAGTTAATTAACATTTTCCAACAAAATTAGATAATAGAAATGCCTTTGCCTAGCTTATACAATCACAACAATTAAGTTTAAATATTTATCTCTGTATAATCGTTTAGTTTCTGGTCGCAGTGATCAAAATTATTAGTCTTCGTCAGCACAACACGCGTGACATTTGAAGGCTTTGTCTTTAACTTGCCAAGCAGTACATTTTAGGTGGAACCACCTTGGGCAATTGTCGCAACCAACATTCTTTTCGTCGTCTTCTTCAACATCACTTATCAATCACTTATCAATTTTTAGTGGCTTCTTCACCCTTAGTACCAACCCAATATAGGCTGTGGTCCTGGTGGTTGCAGTTCATCTTTACGATTTCCGGTGAGGCGATCATGCAATGTTGAATGAGGGATTCCAAAAGTTTTAGCTGTTTCTCTTATTCCTTTGCCTTGTATTCGAATCGCGTCTAGTGCTTTCACTAAATCTGCATCGGTATATTTACCCCTATCGTTTTTTTTTGGCGGCATCTAGAAAATATAAAAATAAATAAAGACACGGTTTTAAATAAATAACACTTACAATGCGGCCTAACTTAAACCTTTCTGGATTAGAACTTTGCAGACATTGAATTTTGCGCACCTAATTAAATGCTGGGTTTAACAAAAGGCCACAAAGAAAACAATGCCATTCATCGGCAGATGGCAGAAGCTCTCAACTACAATATATTATCATACGTTTTAAAACTAAAATAATTTGAAAAAAAATCACATGTGTATGGAATGGAATTTTCTTATTATCTCTGGAATCGAATTGAATGCCCCCTTTTCATATCGGTTAAAAAACACCTTGAGTGTACAAATAAAGATTATCCTCAATACGATCACGTCAAAGTGAGCTGTAATCTAACTTAAATTCGTATTATACCACGTGCAGAAGGCCGTTTAACAAACATACTACCTAATAGAATCATCGTGGTTAACATTACAGTCTTTTTAACACAAACTAATCACTCTTAGCTTCTTAATATTCACACGTGTCCGGATAACTGAATGCATAATTTCGTCGTTTCAGTTAACCGGACACCTGTTTTACGACTATCTTTACACCAATTTTACAAGACTTTGCGCACGTTGGCGACCACATAATTTTATGTGGTCGCCAACTAAAAAATAGCTTGATTATACAATTATCTAAACAAACTTTAACAGGAGTTGGTAATGCACTCATTCTGATGGTAGGTTGGTACCGTATTTTAAATTTTGATACTTACCTACCAAAAACAAATACGTAAAATTATAGCTAGTTTTAATATTACACAAACCTACATATATGTATATGTAGGTTTGTGTCTAAGTAAATTAATTAATGCTACAATCGGCCTTAGGTCTAAAACATACTTCTTCACTATGTCGGAATTTGTAAGTTTATGATTATCTAAACATATTATGAATATTAAACACGTCCATTCATTACTTTTTACAAAAAGTGAAAAACAAAATTAGCTAAGGTGATTCAGTTGGCGACAACCTGTCCGCCAACCGGTGTAACTCCAAAAACTGAACACCGGTTACGCGGACAGTCGATATTTTATAAATTTAGTACGTATAATTTAAAAAAATCTATGTAATAACCTTAAGCAACTCATACCTCGTCTAAATAAATGCATAACACAAAAGTACAATAAATAAAAATGCCACACTTACGTTTATGCGCCGAGCGGAATCCTTATTTTTTTCGTAAGCTTATCGCACTTTCACTCACCACCGTGTATTAGCGTAAACTAACCGGGTTATCTCTGGATAAGGGCGACATCCATTGTTTTAATTTTGGTGCAGTTTTGTCACTCATCTACCTGAGAACCGCATTCCACGTTCATATTGTTATTACATATTGTATGGTTTTTATTTATTTGATTTTAGTAAACATTGTCGGCAAAGTGTCCGCCAACCGGTACTGTCCGGGTAACCGGTATAATCACCCTACCAGAAGTAACAGATTTTGAAAAGTTATATTTCACCGTTAACCACCAGTCCGTCACCAGATAAAATATTACCTATACTTCGTTTTATTTAAGATTAGAATTATCTGTCAAACGGATGAACAAAGAAGCAGTGGTCGTAAACCTTCCTGCTTAGATTTCGATACCACTGAATTTCTCAGAACTTATGTACATACATATTTTGATATTTACCAATAACTGAACGCATAGTTTTCACATTTGTTATTAATTTGTTGGCAAAACTGTATTTAAAAAAAGTTATAAGTGTTTTATAAGCAAGATGGCTTCAATTTTAAAAAAAGTTAAATATTGAAGGTTTTTGTTCAGTGTTTGGCGGTTTTTAACTAAGTATTTTTTTATAAATTTGTAACTCATATCGTACCGATTTTACATTTACTGAATTTAATGAAGTTTACAGTCTTAAATTTAACATTATTTGCATATTTAACCTAGCTTACATTATGCACTCGCAGTACATTTAAAAGTCTTACATTTAAGGATTTAAACTATCGGTATAAAAGCGAACTCGGTATCATAAAGACGGAGCAGATGACAATAGTAAGACAACTCTACCCATCGACAACGTCGTTTAGTATTTGTTGCCATTATAGGCGGCTTTAATCTGGGACGCTCTAATGTAGTTTGAATTTGGTAACAAATTAGAAAATAAAACTCAGATGACATACATAGTTTTATTCACTGTCAGTGGAAGAGTCCGAGGACTCGGAACCACCAACGTTTATAATAAAATTTTCCACAGTGTTATCTAATATTATCTAATTACATTTAAAAACTTATTTTCTTTTAAAATGTTGTATACCGTAGCCAATGATATGCCAGCAGTCTCAGCAGTCTTTTTCACACGGTCCGATTTAGTGGGATATTCCTTTCTATGGCACATTTCTGACACTAATTTGTAAATATTCACCACCATCCGCTTTTCACTGGCAGTCAGAGTATTTTGCTTTTGCCGTTTCTTCTTTAGAGATAAAAAAAACGTTAGCCGGAGCCTGCTGCGACTTCATCCATTATAAATGTGCACCAACAAACAAAATATCTAAATAGATCAACAATTAATAACGAAATTGAACAAAAACGATAACAACAATCTTTAAGTAAGCTAACAGCAATAGAAAACACAACCGACTCAACCGACAACAATATGAAATCGAAGGACAGTGACAGTGACGTTTTAAAATTGTGTGAGAACTCTGCCTCTTTAGGTTTTTTAATGTACAACCTTTCCATGAAAAATTGCAAACGCAATTTATTAAAATTCTTATCTTTTCATCTTAGAATATAAATTAACTAACATTATGTTTCTTATCTGTTCACAACTAGCGTTGAAAATGTCGGAAAAAAAACAAAATGTTTTTTTCGGGAATGTATGAAAATTTCGTTTTATTCAGTTTTTTTCGGATTTTTTCAGAAACAATCAATCTGTCACTGTCACGCCTTGCTATCTGTTTCAATTGACTTTTCCTCTGTGACATCGCGTTCTCCTCGTATAAGTGAAACATAGACCTAATTTACATTGGTTTAGAGTTGAAAATTAAAGTGGAAAATTTAAATGTTTTTTTCGAAAAAATCAGGAAAAAAACGAGCTGTTCGGAAAGAAACTGGATTTAATCCGGAAATTTTCAACGCTATTCACAACACTGAGTAATGTATGTATCAATATAGCATGATAATAAATACGTGATATTTAATAACTCGTGTTTACAGTTCGATCCGCAGAATTTGCCTGTAAAAAAACCTTATATCTCGTTCTGCAAAGGTCTTTCTAATGCTAAAAAAAACGAAGTATAAAACAGATGTAAAAAAAATACACTTAACTTGTTTATTTTTTTAAAACTCTTAACTTGGCAGTGTATCTTAAAAGACAGAATTTTTTGCTCTATACAGCTAGGAGGCGATTTTTTAATATTCTGCCAAGTTTAGGATTAATATTATAGAATAATTACTTGTTTGTACTGTGAAATTGGATCCCGATTTTATTATTCGATTGCAAGTTTGAGAACAACACTTGCCACACCTGGAAACAAACTTTGTAGGCTTTGTATCTCTACTCGCAGAGCTTTGTACAGTCAACGTCAAATAAATCATTATGGCGGAAGTGCCTAAAATATATTTACACGACCTTTATTTCAAGGCAATAAAAACGTGTAAATATATTTTTGGCGCCTAAACCGTAATGATATCTTTGACGTCGACTGTACATTGTTTTCTTCAGAACTTAATTGGCGTAGAATATGGAATTAAAGAAATACATGGATATTACTTAACACGTTGATAGATACTAATATCATTATTATCAATTAACCGTCGTTAAGCCTACATCGCGAACGCCTATAGGCGTACTGTCCCGCAAAGTGTTAATAATGTAGGTACACTATTTGTTTGAATCGTTCAATCAATCGAATAATAACTGTCTTCAATAGATTCAACATACACCGCGTTTCTTTTTATTTCCGTTAAATTTAGGTACGTTAATTGGGGATAACTGGAAAAAAAAATGGTTTTCATACATACCTAATAAAAGAATGGTAAATGTGAATAACATAAAAATGAATTTTAATTGATGAACTTCCTATATTATTTTCACAGACATATTAGTATAAAATAAACGCCCCTAAAGGGATTTGAGTACTGATCGTGGTGTCAGTGAATCATTCCCAAGAGGGGAACTTAGCGTGTCTACTATAAATCTGCATTCGTACCGTTCTTTAAAACCGGACACAATATGAGACTAGTATAGAGATAACACCTTTTGGTTTTAGGACAGTAAAACTACCTCTGTACTGAAACAACACGCTATTTCGGCCGTTCTGTACCATGTACAAGTTCATAAATTATATCCTAGAATTGAAGCCGAGCATTTTGTTTTTTCAGCTTACTAGAGGCCTTCAGACTTGGGCAAAAAGTAATATGATTACATCTGTATATTACATTTGTATGTGTACTTTGTAATATATATTGCAAAGTACACATACAAAAGTCGGAAGGAGTAATCATATTACTTTCTGCCCAACACTGGAGGCCTTATTTATTTATCTGTAGGTAACCTATGAAAAAGTTGAAAGTTGTAATGCCGAATATTAGCCGCCCGAAAAAGATTCCCATATTATTATTTGCCCTATTATTGTTAGTTAGTATGTATTTTTTTCATATGATAGAAAAATAATATTTCGTATTCTCATATCATCGAATTTATAAAAAGGTGGCAAACAAATCGGTTATCAAATAATAAAATTGCCAATTTCTTCTGGCATTGACTTTCGGGAAAACGTTAATGCGGGAAAATTCGATAAAACGTTTTCGGGTTAAAGAAAATCGGAAAAGCGTTTTTGGAAACTTCGAGAGGTTACCGTATTAATTAAACACTCGACTCGACACAAAAACAAGCCATTTTATGTTCTAACCTCCCACTCTACGAAATTCGATCGGTACACAAAACGTGATTGGTTGATTTCTTAGAACGGGCGCTAGAACAGCGAATGCTCTTTCGGTCTGCACGCACCTTAAGAAAATCTATTTTACTCAGAACTATAATAACAAAGCTTTTGAAGCAAATATAGAATAAAAGCGCTTTAATCAACAATTAAGGATGCTCCAAGTTCCAAGTCAAAAATATATTACCTACTTCTATCAACCCTAACAGTTCTTACAAGTTCATTATAGGCCTATTTAGTAGTTATCTATGTTAAAATCTACGTTCTCCTTTTTACCTCTCCTATTTGCATACATAAGAAACCGATAACCAATCAAACACGCTATTTCCTCGCAAGTAACATAACACCTCACACCGGAAAGTTGTATAAGACTAGCTTATTATACCAGCTTGACTAATAATTTGCAAATATAAAATAACATACTGATCCTAGTTATTATGAAGTAGTAAGGCGAGTAGTTCATAGGCAAAACACAACTTAGTTTCTTGATTTACCTAAACATCGCTAAACAGACCACATTGGGAGTCTATGGAAATATAAGAAATCATTGATTATTTTTCTGATGTTAGGAATTCCTAATGATCAGTTTTTTTTTACTTATTTAATAACTAGGTAATTTTTGATAAAAAAAACACTGTTTGCGGTTCTGGGCTTAGGGCGGGACGGCTAACAGGACTTTAACCCTTAATTTGGCAATGTATGTCAAAATGAACATAGTCTTCGACCCACTGTATGTTTTTTTAGACAGAATTTTCTGCTCTATACAATGGCGATTTTTTGTAAATTTGCCAAATTAAGGGTTAACAGCAGAAAGTTTGTGATTTTTAATTTAGAGCGACTGCAGGACGGGTCCCACCCCACGGGACCCAGGAAAAGTAACTCTCTCACTAAAATGACGCCTTTATTAGAGCGACAAAAGACGACGAAGAGCGAGAAAAATAAGAAATAATGATTGTCCTTTAAAGGGCCATTCATTTAACAGGACTCTATCAATTAAGTGCGAACTTCTAAAATCTAAACGTCAAATTCTCATATAAAATTAAGATTTAGCACAAAAGCATGGAGTTAAACCCCGTATCATATTACTTCTACCTGCTGCATGCTTTTGTGCTAAATCTTAATTTTATATGAGAATTTGACGTTTTACCGTACAACGCATTCCGTAACAGAAATATTACCATGTAACGTTAGCTTGCGGTAGCAGTAACCATGGAAATGCGGATAGGCACAGGCGGTTCGTTTGATACCCGATCACCGTAGGCAAAAACAAGCTTAATTACATTGAGTCAACAGTTTACGCAATTACCCTCGCATGATTACTTTTAGTTGAAACTGTTATTAAATGGATATCAATAATGCATAACATATCATGTCTTATAAATATTCAAGCAAACAGAAGGGAGCACGAAAAACAAATGCAGATAATTTAAGAATTTAACTACTAGATATAATTATATTTCTGTGAGTAAAATACTTTATGAGCAAAATGAAGGATATAAGCTCAAATTCCACAAAACCCACGAATTAGCAACGCCTTTCGACCTAGTCTCTTAATAGAATGTCAACGTTAGCAGAGTTCCCGCTAAAACTGACAGAAGCTGTTACTCATGCTCTTAAGGCGCTAATATACCAGTACACCATTTAACACGAGACTAAGGACACTGAATCTGAGAATTGATAGTGATTCCCATTAAATAAAAAAAAAGACCAGCATGTTAAAGCAAAACAAGCTTTCACATAAATAAGACAATCTCATTTCCTAAGTTAATTGCGAGTGAAGGGGGGCAAACAGGCCAGCGGCGGACAAAAGGCACTGCTTCGGAGTTTGGACACTCTGCCCTCGTCCTAGTCCTTAATTCATTTGCTCACCGCTTTACCTAGCGGAGCGTTTGACTTGGACTTACCAGTACAACTGTAACTACGATACCTGGCACAGTTCTACGTATTCGAAGATCCAAATAGCCTGGTGGTAACGCTTGGCAAGAGATGGGAATAGCAGTTCTATTTGCTCCGATCGGAGGACCCTTCAGCTAACATGGTTCAAGTGCTTTTGTTTACGTGACTCGTGTTGTATTGCAATGGCTTTAGGGTCACTGATGTCTGAATTGAGTGTTGTTGCGATTACGAGGAGTTTAATATTGCGACGCTAAAATGGCAGATACGTATTGAGGTTCACTAATGTTTAACAAAAACAATGTTAGCAAATATTTATTTTACAACAAACGTTTCACCAATGTAGTAAGTGGCAAAAATGTTATTCCGCAAATGTATCATTTTACAAAAACTCAATTGACAAATAATCATTAAGCAATTAATACATTAGAACAATGTATAAATTAATAAATAAATCAATTGTATATTTTACATGTCACCTAAAACTACGCTTAACATATTTGTACATTCACCGAATACCTATCAAAATCGAAAATGGTCGACCATTTTCGATTTTGGGGAAAAGTTTTCTGGGTTACAATAAAAAAAAATAACCTCGAAGACTAAGGTGGGAGCAAAGCTCCCGCCTTAGTCTTCTAACCTAACCTATCCGAGTCGGATCTGCCCCGGAAGGTTTTGTTCGCTCGCTTCGCTCGCTCACTGCAAATTTTGGTCAAGATTGCTATGAATGTTATGTTATTTTTTTTTTAATTTGATGTCGAATATCTCGGCCATTTTTGATTTTGGGGAAAAATTTACTGGGTTGCAACAAAAAAAACCCACTTTGCTATACTCCAAGCCATTTTAGCAAACATTTTTAGGCTAATGGTAAATTTATTAGTTTACTTTGTTGTTAAATATTCTTTTGCCAAAAATACCTCTTATAAAATGATATTTTATTTGTTAATTATTTGGCTAAGATAATAAATTGTCAAAGATGTTTTTGTAGAAAAAAGGATTTGCCGAAACATAATTTTGCCAGTAGTTGGTTGCCAAGTGTAAATTTGTTAAACAATTTTTGGTCAAACGACAGGATACCACGTATTGAAGCTATGCTTCCATTTCGAAGAAGTAGAAAAAATAAACTTAAGCAGAAATGTATAATAGATACGCATGTTGCATGTTGGATAGTCTTTTATAGCGACAAGAGCACAAGACGCTGAATTACTGACAACCAGGCTTGGCTCTTTGAAAAACTAATAGGTACCTACCTACCTATCTTTTGTTTTTCCTTGTCATCACCAATGCAGGCAAAACAAAAGCCAAACGATTTATTTTACCGGTTGGTTACCGATTTTCTAAGGGTAAATTCTAGTGGAAGTTTAAGATTTAAATCACTACTCGAAAAGTACTAGTAAATGTAGGGGTTAATAAATATAATTTCCAAAAAGGAAGATTATTAATGTTTTAAATGCAATAATAAAAATGTGAATGTGTGAAATGATTTTTGAATCAACGAAAACTTACATCTTTAGAAAAATACCTTAATATAAACACGTAGTACACAACACAAACAAATTGTTTAGTAACTTTAGCAAAATGTATGACCCTCCTACTCTCATATTGTATACATGACTGTAGACCATAAGATTCAAAATAAAACCTCACAACAAGCTGGCCCATTTCTCCAATATTGCCCATACCTATTACCAGGAATGAATTTTTCGGGCAAACAGTTAAACAAACGCACGTGCGGCCAGCGGGGGGGTTTTGGCCATGGGGCCAACGACCTGACCACGTGCTTACTCTTTATTACCCTTCTGGTTTCATTGTTTAGTCTTAAGTGTTCAACGATTTTTGGGTCATCGCTTCAAGAAAGTAAATATTTAGGATGTAATCATTCATATCGATTTACAATTTACGTATGAATGTAACATTTCTTAAATTATATAGACCAGACAAGAGACTGTCACTAGAAGTTGCGAATAATGTAAATAAACCTTTCAAACTAATCCATAATCAATCAAGCACAATTTTTATGCTTTAGGATAGGTAATGTAATTAGAAGAGTTGATTAACAAAAGGAACACATGCATTTAGCAGTAGGTATAAGTAAAATTACGCAGATTAGAAATTAAACACAGTATATGTATATTCACAACGATCGAAGGTTTATTTACATTGTTTGCACCTTCTTTTGACGGCGACTTTACACATGGTGACATGGTGATAATGTCAAGTTAGGTAGCAAAACTTTGTGGGTCAGTGCTGTAATGGTTTTTATTCATGAATTTTAAATAATCTATATTAGTTACAAGTATATATACATACACAGTCTGTTGTACAAACACGAAAGCAGGAGTTAAATTGTGTTGTCCAGTATATATACAACAATATTATCTCGGCCCAATAACATTAACAATACAAATTGTTTAATCGTAAGCTAATCGGTTCACGGGTAGTTTTCCCTGTATCTGAATACATATGTAAACGAGTAGGTACATACATTCAAACAGGAACATTGTTCAAGTAAAATTAAATACTTCAAACGGGAAAAAGACTTATCTTTTGACACGAATTGTGCCAACCGACCATTGTGGTTACATTACAGCACGACATGGCATCAAATGTAAAACATACATGATTTATGGAATTTATGGTGCATACTAATAAATCTAATAATTTGTTAAAAACTGGTCAAATAATTGTATGGTTTTCGATTAATGTTAGATTGTTGCCCTGGTAAACAAATAAACAATACAGTATTCACTTCTTTTATTTATTTACATATTCTCAACGATTTTAATATTATACAGTTTATCTGAGAAATATTTAAGTCCATGCAGCCAGTAAAATTAAATACCTCTCTGACAAGATGACATGACAAAACTACTGTGGAGTTTTCTAAATCAAAATAAACAGACAAGTTTCCCATATGACAGGATTAATTTGATAAATACAATATCAACCTACCTATTTTTGTTCGAGTATCTTTTATAAACAATGCGACTAACTCGACCATAGGAAAATCATGATCCCAGCCGATAGATTTAACAAAGACTAGTACAATAATAAAGGTATTTCTATTATCCTGGTCCGAGCTGATAAGGCCGTCAACTCGGTGGCACTGATAAGACGCTGGTGTCCGGTTAATGACCAGAGGATATTTTAAACGATGCGGCTCCACAAACATCCTGGGCAGTGACAGTTTCATGTTAGCATTTCTTGTGAGATTTAATGCTTCCGTCTTGCAGTTTAGCCTTCCGTTTTGAAGGTAATCTCGGGTTCAGAGTCTAATCTTAAAAGATGACAAGTACATATCTACTTTAAAAAAAAGGCAACAAACTAAAAAAAAAGATGTTTTGTCTGAGATACGATATTGCAAAATGTGTGATTGGTAAGTTGATATATAAACCTTGGTTATATAATTCAAATTCAGATAGAATGGCTAAGTATAGGTTTCTGGTCATTTTATTGCTCCTTTAATTTAGGAAGGAATGAAATTATAAACTGACAAAGTGCCGTATTACGGATGCTTTTTCATATCATATTAACATTGTAGTACAAAGGTTAATTAATAATGTCGAAAATGTCATTCCGTGAGGTGGACATACAAGCAATATGCAATTATTATTGAACAGTTTAATAATTTTTTTTTAATTTTTTTAAGCGGCGGTAAAAAATAACTATAAACTTACTAGGTACTTATTTTAATTTGTTAAAATAAATATTGTTTGGATCTACACTGTGTTGTTAGTTGATATTTTTAAATGTCATGGAAAATCTCGTTAGCACGGAGGTTTTAACAATACGAATTATTGACTATTTGACAGCTGCGTCTCTACAGCTAAGCTGGGATAATTAAACTGGAACGAACCCCCTTTAATCTTTTATACAAAAAATTATTGAGTTCTCTCAGAATACTCGTATACCTACATTTCTAGCGCTACTAGATTGCTAGAGTCTAGAGCTCGAGTGAAAATGGTACTGATATTATTATACGTAATGTATGGTCCCGGTTGGGTCAGGCCAACTATATAATTTATTACTATAACAGTATCCATAAAAACAAAGCATAAAAGTAAGTTTATATTTACTGCATATATCCACTGCTTATTAGCTACGCCGTAGCATACCCCATCTAGTTGCAAAAGTAGCTTTGCGACCCATTTAATAAGGTTGAAGATTTAAATAGGAAAAAGGCAAGATATAAGCTTGAGGAAGGAAGCACTAGATAGGCAGAACGGGTTGCGGTTGATTTCCATGCATTTGCAACAAAAGAGGTTTATGATTGATGGGCAATGTCACCGGCCACGCTCGAGGCAAATTACTATAGGGAAAGTCTGGAGATGGACGGTCACTCCATTAGACATCACAATGGCTGTTTACTCAGGGACACTGATGGTATCGGTAAATGCTCTTCGGGTTGTTAAGGTTAATAAGTTCGACGTTAAGAGCAATTTGTGCTGTCAGGCGTTACGAAAGCTTCGAAGAAATTCTAAATACTATAGAAAATTGAGCTTTAGCTAGGTTACTAATGTCATCATGATTTATGTGCCAAACTGAATTCTTAATGCAAATCCCACGCTACATTTGGTATGGATATGTTTAGATCTAGGTCAAAGATAGACCCCGCCTGGAGTTTATTATTACATTTCCAAATATAATATGTCGGTACGTTATTCAATAACATGTGATAGTCTTATATTTTATGAACAACAACTTAAAGTCATTGCATATGTATGAATATGTATTTAATTATTGGTTTCAGCACTATGTGCATTAGAACTATAACGTTAATTGCCAATTTAATTTAATTCCTGAACAATTGCAGTGTTCTTTTCGAATGCGATAATTTGTAAACAAAGCCTTAATTGCTGAGCTTTCTTTCCTCAGCTCGAGCTTGCCTTAAACGGCAATTTGTATCTTTACCGTGTTTGCCGGCAGCCACAAGCTATTAAGAGGCACCGGCTATTTCGGGGTCTGCGTACTCCTGCTACCTACTCATTCCTTTGATGCCCTAAGATGTGACGGTTTTCGGAATTCAGCCGACATTGAAGATGGCCACCAGATGTTACGCTTCACACAATCTACAAGTAAAGTGGAATCGTTAAACTTACATTTACATATTTGGTTTTATGTTTCATCGTCGCTTTAGTTTTTTTTTTTAATTAATAGTTGCATGACTTGGTAATGTGTTGTTTTTAGTAGTGCTCGAGAAAGGGAATGTTGATATATGCGGTCACCACGTTCTAAATGTTGCCTGACATAGCGGGTTATTTAGGCCTCGAAGCAGGTAGAAACTGTAGGAAGCGAAGGTCGCTTGTCTCAAAATATATTGCAAATCCATGTCTGGAGATCGTGCAAAAAATGCGAATCTGTCACAGCTGCTGAGCCGACGAGTGGAGCGGGACGCGCACCTTTCGCATAATTATATCGATAGCCATTTATCGAACGTCGATGAAATTTATACGTAAAGATACGGTTTGCACCTTGTAGTAATCGTCGTCGTATTTCTGCAGGTTTGATGCAAGTAATTGGATGACTTTTGATATTTACTTTGTAATACAATTTGTATACAGTTCGTAAATTAGATGTCAAGATAGCCTAACGACCATACCACATTGAGGATTTGTTACCAAGTATCTTCTCTCTTGTATGAAAGAAATATAAATGAGCACTAATTTTTTTTACTTGATTCGGAATAACAAAACAAATATTTAATTATTAAATATTAAAAATAAATATTTAAATATTTAATTTTTTAATTATATATTTTAGCTCCACAAAATGTCCATCAAATTCTCCACAGTGATTTATTATGCCGCGTGACTAACTGTTCATTAGAGCTTCGACCTAAACGTGTCGACGTAAGCGTTAAAAAAGTTTTTTCTCACTTAAAAAAGTTTTGAACTTTATTGTTCCCCACGTCCCTAATATCTACTGTTGTTATCGTAAGTGTGAGTGAGAGAGAGGAGGCCAAGAGAATACGGCGCGTGTACACCTGTTCCGAAGGCGAAGCAGCTGCCTCTTTATTTGGCAATTTGATACGAGTAAATTATAGGCCGTAACTTCTACTGTCTGGTGGATAAAAACATCGCTTCGGGCAACAATATGCGTGAAAATAACTTATTGGTATCTATAGGTAGTATGTTGTATTACCTTATTAGAATGAGTTAATTGGAAGGATGCCAGGACTGCTGCGGCAAAATTTTACCAATTTGTGCAGTGTGAAGCGAAATGAGAACAGAAATGAGCTACAGCCCATAATTTGGCATAATCTCAACGTGGTAAAAGTTGTGGTTGGAGAGTTAAAACGCCGACATAATGTAAATAGGCTAGATCTCGTTTTAGCGCTATGATAGCATCTAATTGCCGCAATCAGCACAATTAATCATGTGTCAGCGTACGGATAATGAAGACGTTAATGCTCTACCACACCTCAAAATTTTGACACATAATGCGCCAAACGGGTTCTCACACGAGATGTAACTGTTTAAAGCACAATAACATGTCACAAAGTCATTTTTCCAAGTCGTGATGGTAAGGGCAACCGCCTTAGGGCGGGTCACGTCGTGTCCACTCGCCGTCCCATGCCATTATGGCTAAGATTTTATCAACAAATTTGAAGCAAACGCATAACATTGAGCCCTTTGACGTTCATTATTAGACATGCTTTGGGTAGCGTATACCTGGAGGCTAAGGTTGCAGTTACGCTCTTAAGGATATGAATTAATTAACCTTTGAGAAGCATAGGTCAGGTTTATCTCGGTGAATTTGTGTTATACCACTCATACACGAGTGCTGTAACCCCCGCTGGTATGCACTTGGTCCGAACAAAGATATGGTTAAGTCTTTTCTTTTTCGACCACCGACAGTGGAGTTTTTTAAACTGGAGATAGTATTTTGATGGTTCAATCAGTTACATGTGTCTGCTTCCCTCAGGCTCCATCAGGAGCGTTTTCTTGTATCTTTACTACTTAATCAAATGTAATGGCTGGTAAAGTTAAAACCAAGAATGTCATTCAGTTTACTAAGCGCATTCGCTGCAATAAAGTCAGTAAACGTGTGACTCCGATATCGCCTTAAGAAGATATAGATTGGAGGTCAAGTTATACTAGGGCAGTTGTCAATTTTCTCAGAACCATGGATCCTTATGTGATGATGCATCACCTGTCCCACTTCTTGTTAAGTAATAGCGGCCTAGTTTTACACCGGATTGATGATGACGTCATTGAATGTTTTAAATCGCTCTCGCTAATGCGCCGTGAATGCATTTCTCGACAGTTAAAAGATTACCGACAGATAATGTGGTTTAATTTGAGAAGGTGTAATGTAGACCTAATGAGCGTTATATTTTCTTCGTTAACGAGGCCATTAACTGTGTTAATAGTTAATGTACGTTAACGTGAGATTGTAATTTATATGTTAATATAATATTTCCTTTTTATTAAGATTCCGTGGCATGAATGATATATTTAGCCTTGCTTGTAAACGCATAAAATGTCCCTTTGGTAGGTACTGCAAATGGTTAGGCGATCTTAGATACCCATTTGACGAAGCCGCGGTCAAAGCCGAAGTTGTTTAGTGTCAAAATGCATACATAAGTATCAAACAGTACCCGTACCGCACGTAGTTAGTTATTAACGCACGTTTACTTTCTATCAATAGAATTTAACTCATTAATGCCCGCAACATTTTTCAAAAACAAATAGCATATCTAATGGGAGGCGACAGTTCATTCATGCTTGCTTGAACCGACAGATTATATACCTATGGGTGAGAAATTCTTCGGAAGTCAACGAAACCGAGAATTCTTATGAGTCACGTCATTATGCATTTGTAACCAGATTATGACAAGACCCTGCGTATTTATCATAGTACCGGTAGATGTAGTTTAGTTTCTAAAAATAAAGAAATAATATCTCGAGGGTTAAGCGGAAACGGGGAATTTTGATGACCTTATGAATCATGTCATTAAGAATTTATATCTAGATTACGAACGACAGAACGACCCTGAGCATTTATCACAACAATGATGGTGACGTTGACTTAGTTCTTGTTTTGTTTCGGTCGAGTTCCGTTTAGTGAGTCAAGCTCGTTTTTCTCCCTTTTTGTTTCCGTGGATAACAGGATCCTTTGTTGGCGATTAGTGAAGGGCTCAATGGCTTGATTAATTATGAAGTTTTGCTTAATTTTTTATGACTCAGCGGACTAACGAAGTGTTACAAAATGTTGTAAGTGACAATCTATGGAACCTATTGTAATTTCTTAGAAAATAGTCACGTATATTTACAATAGGTCAGATTGTCTGACAGGTCACTATGTCTGCTTGGTTGTTCAGTCACGATTTGATCAGAATCTCTCTGGGGCCCATTTCTCGAAAGCTTGTAACATGTATTACAAGCGGAAGCCCTTATCTAATGAATAGTGTCAAAAAGAGACTTCCACTTGTATTACAAGTTACAAGCTTTTGAGAAATGGGCTCCTGGACGTTCCGATTTCGATAGACTATCTGTTAATGGCTAAACCCCTTATTCATTATGTCTCCAAACTTAACAAGCCGCTAAGTAAGTGTTGTTTGTCTCTTTCGGTCGTATCAACTATCAATATTTATAAAACGGAAAGATACAACAATACTTAGCGGCTTGCTAAGTTAGGAGACGTTTATGAATAAGGGGGTAAAAGTATTAATTAGACAGTAACGTCCTATACTGATTCGCCCGCAAGACTGTCGTGTTACGTTTGTGCTTGGAGTGCTGACTGCTGTGGTCTAAAAACAAGTTCTCGGTGCCTTATATATTACATTGGCAGTAGATATTTAAACAGCTGATGAGTACAAAAAGGTTCAGTTCGACATTTAATTTCCCCTATATTCCCACGCAGTTACCAAAAATACCTACCGATGTCAATCCATATCCATACCCATCTGGGTATTAGCTGTTTAAATTCTTAATTTCTTCAAAACAGTTCAGCTTTTACCTAATCTGTTTTTGAAAAGATAACTGAAATAAGGTGTTATTTACGTATTTATTATACCATTTATACCTATGCAGTTTAAATTTTTATAGTAGGTTCGTGTCTGTGAACACAAACAGTTTTTACGTAGTTTTCAGTTAGGATTCCTAATCAAGTAATCAGTTTAGTTGGATGGGTGGCGACGTCCATCCTCGGATGGATTCCTTTAACACCTTCGCTGCGGCAATTAGTTTAACTCTTAACTTAATTAACCATACTTTGTAAGAGGTCGAAAGACCCCCTACCGCATTAAGCGTGTTAACTAGAAAACATTTTAATAATACTCAAAGGAGCTCTGTCATAAAAAAAATAATGGTTGGAATGCCAATTTTTGGGATATGCACCTACTACCAGCTAAATATAAGTTATTGTTACTTTATTGTTCATATTAATTTTTAATATAAAATTCCAACCAAAGCAAGTACACAGTGGGCCTCCCGGCGACACGACCGCAAGCAACAGGATAAAATCCAGTAGAATTCCATTACAAACTTGAATTTATCCAGTAACCCAATCAAATATTAAACGTGTCCCCTTTGCGCAATTAAATTACGATCTCCGATATGCGTAAACATTCAGATTATCCGGAAGCGAACACTTCTTAAAATGCATCAGTTTCACTCGACACTGAAGCAAGCAGAACTCTGATTCATTTGGTTGTAACAATAACAAAAACTGCCCCACAGTAATAAAATATCGTCTTGCAGTTCAGCCGACAACCCTCGCAATTTTATTGTATTTTTCGCTGCGGGGCGGGTGTACTCGGGCGACCCACCAGCGCAAGGGAAAACACGATCCTTGCCCTTAGTAAATCGCCATTTTCATAAATATTACTGAGAATACTAATTAAAACCACATCTAATTCATACATACCCTCAGAAATTCAGATAAACTGGCAAATTATTGTATTGATTTGATCACATGTGTACACAAATAGTCTCATTAAATTCAATGTGTGAATAATGACTGAACACAATACTTTAAATATTCTTATAAAACAGAACTGCGTTCAAAGCACTGAACATAATTAATATAAATCACAAAAAATGTTTGATCGTCACGATTTTTTAATTTCAATCCTGACAGGTCTGACACAAACAACACAACAACGCCCGGCCGAAGACAGACTGACATATCGAATCGAAATTCAAATCTCGATGACCGAACCAAAAACGGGAGTGAATGAATGGTTCTTTCTTAGTTGCCAGTATTACACTAGTTTGCAGTAGTCTCGTAGTAGTTAAGGTATCAAGTAATAGAGGGCGCTATTACTAGGATCAAGTAGTGCCACCTAGCGGTCATAATAGAAACTTTTCAGTGTTACCATTATAATAAAATTTACCAAATTTGTACGGTAAATAAATCAAAACATATTTTCCCATTTCTAAACGTCATGCTCCCCGGCAGAACCACCAGGGTCGCGTTTTATAAAGTTACAATTTACAATTTCGCTGTTTGCCTCTCTAACGCACGCACATATTGGCTAGAAAGAGAGGCAAACAGCGAAATTGTAAATTGTAACTTTATAAAACGCGACCCAGAAGTTTAATAAACATGAATATGTCTAAAAAAATCTACATTATATCTACAAAATTCTACGACCAGTCGGAAAAATTCTACATGCCTAGTTTTCTTATAAACCTTGTTGTAAAGTGGTTCTGCCGCAGAGCATCTTCCCAGCAGAACCACTATGATATTTTTCTTATTACAAGTACTATTGACGCATTTATGATACCAAATAATTCTACATCAATTCTACAGGTATCTAGTATACTTGATCTCTCACTTTATTTTGTATACACGATGTTACGACATTTCGAAAATTTTACTATAAACAATTTTGAGCGCCTGCACACAAGATTGTAGCAAATTATGTGTACGTATATTGTATTGTTGTATTTCTGTTGAATTACGCTTTTATCTAGTTTATGAATGTGGGTAGTTATAAGAATGTAGGTAGTTTTCGACACTATGTATAATTACAATAACTTTAGTAGAATAAAATTAGCGATGACTTGGTTTCGAATCCATGCCAGCATTTTATACGTACACATAATTTGCTACAATCTTGTGTGCAGGCGCTCAAAATTGTTTATAGTAAAATTTTCGAAATGTCGTAACATCGTGTATACAAAATAAAGTGAGAGATCAAGTATACTAGATACCTGTAGAATTGATGTAGAATTATTTGGTATCATAAATGCGTCAATAGTACTTGTAATAAGAAAAATATCATAGTGGTTCTGCTGGGAAGATGCTCTGCGGCAGAACCACTTTACAACAAGGTTTATAAAAAAACTAGGCATGTAGAATTTTTCCAACTGGTCGTAGAATTTTGTAGATATAATGTAGATTTTTTTTGACATATTCATGTTTATTAAACTTCAGGTGGTTCTGCCAGGGAGCATGACGTATTTCTAATCACAAGTGGCAATGAAACATAGGTTTGTCTACTCGTCGACTTTAATGTCTGATTTCAGATTATGTACGCAAAATTATAATCATAAACATTTACGTCGAGTTCGCTACTCCACTATAATGAACTCATTATACAACACTGTAGGCAACTATAAATAATAGTACATTGTGCATCATAGGCGGAGGGCTTTTATGACTCAAGTTAGTATTCCGCTTACTGACCGTGATGCATACAATGTTTTTCATCACACTTGCCAACCAAAAAATAAGTTTTAAGACAAAATATTATTAAATGACGTACTGACATTTCTATTACTCCCTAGGGAATTTTACTTTTCTATTACTCCCGCTACGCGCGCAAGCCATGGCGCACTTAGACAGCAAGTGTGATGAAAAGAATTTGACTAATCGGGTACTAGCAAAAAAGACGTCAGCGAGCGGTCATCTCAGATAACGCACTTCGTTTCGGCGTATTTATTTTCATTCACATTTTCATTTCATATTTAGGTACTTATTTTCATGATTTAGATTTGTTTACTTATTTTTATTGACTGGTAGAAAAAGTACATAATAGTGTATTAATCATTAAAAGTTATAACCATATACTTTATTTTAAATTAATCAATTCCAGATTGCAAAGTTAAACAATTTGACCGTAATAGAAGAAAAAAATCTAATCTCAGCCTCCTTAGTAAATTTTAATGTAAATCTTATTATAGTATGTGTAGGTATACTCTATACTCTAATCAGTTTGTCAGTAAAGTTGTAAAATGCACTGGCACGTCCGTCGCGCCTTGCTTTTCCTTAAGTTAATCCTAGAGGTATTCTCCTTGTAAGGAGCTCGAACTTTAGATGCCGTTGAAAACGTCTTCCATATCTTGCTTAGTTGCGACCAGCTGACCTGCAACAACATCAGCATTACCTACCATGCTGACGTGACTTCGGACTTCGAGTGCAGCGGGGTGGCGTCATTATTTGCAACACGGAAACTAGACGACTTGGTAATACCAACCAGGTTTTCATTTTTGAAATTAGACACCCACCACTGGCCAAGTAGGGACACTATTACGCAAACTAATCACGTTGCGTTACTTAGCAATAGATACATGGGCTATTTCTAATTTCGGAATAACTTCATACACATTCATCAGCCCCGACACGGAGACCGATGGCTATACGGAGCATGCAAGGGTCAATGAAAGGCCAATATTGGGCGAAGGGTAGGCATTGAGCCACTGCCCAGATTCTGGCTTGGAAACTGCAAGAAGCCTTGCGCGAACCTTGCCAGATGAGGTATCAATCAGGGATTTGAGGTTGGCGGCCGAGGATATGTTATCCCAAGCCCTTTGCATTGCATGTGGGGTATTGAGGAAATAATCGGATTTGGTCCAGCCCGCCAGGCATCCTTGGCTTCATCAAGGCACGCGATCTCACAGTTTGTTGCTGAAAAGGCTAAGATTTTTCCTACGAGATCTGACGAACCATGAACTGAAGACAAGAATGCAGGCAAAGCTATACTAGCAATTTTTCGTGTTCCAAGACCACCAAATCTGATTGGCAGGGGTCCAAGCTTGCTCACTGAAATGAACATTAAGAAATAAGAATGCATTCGAGTTGAGACTTTAGAAGGCAGTCAATGGGTTGGGTGACTACTGTACTAACTATAAATATAATTAACTCACGTTTATTTAGAGTCGCCGGGCTCTCCGCGCGTAGTGACGTGCACAATGAGGGTTTTTGATACTTTTTCTGCCACTATGGGGAGGTGAGATGGCAGCACTGAGCCGACCGTATAACAAACTGTCAAAATAAATACGCGCATTTAATTTTCAACATATTTATAGGTTTATTTATTCTGAAAACCATTACTTTAGTCATATTGTTACCTAAAATAAATAAATAAAATAGTTCCAAGTCAATTCTCATGAAATTAACAAAGTTATAGTAATTATTTTGAATACCAGTGACTTTGAGCGCCTGTTTTAGAGTTCAATCTTCAGTTCGACGACCATGTATTAGTCGTAATCCATTACAAAATCAATTCTCTTCCAAATAAAATAGAATTTCAATATTTTAGGCCCAGGTGCCTATGAATAGTATGAATCTGACAGCTGTCGAGACCAGGTACGTACGAAGCGCCACCTGGTGGCAGAAAAATTATCGAAAACCCTCATTGCACATGAGTTCAACGCGGCAAGATTTCTTTCAGTTTGAGGGTAAAAATACATAGAATATTGGCAACACAAAAAAAATCTCTATGTTGGTATTACCGTATCTCATTATACGTAATCTAGCTAACTTCACAATCTGGTCAATTGACAGTCAGTAGACCAATCACGTTATTAGGTACGAAAGCTGCTCCATGATTATTGGTTAAATTTATTTGTTGATCAAAACACTGTCGATCAAACCTAACTTCAGTTTAGTTGTGTTGTCTTGTCAGAAGAATTGTCATTTTCGACACTTTAGAATACGTCAAAAAATGGAGGAGGAACGTCTTTTCGACGAAAGGGTTTCTATTAGGGAATCGGCTCGACCCCTAAAAAAATACGGTAGCACCTGCAACCATATGAAAAGGCACGAAGAATATATCAAACATGTTATGGCCAAGGGAGATACGTTGCAGGGGATAGCTCTAAAATACGGTGTAACTGTAAGTGCGGACGATCTCAATCAAAAGTGTTATTATCTCGTTTATATTTGAGGTCTTGAATGGATAATTAAGTGATTGTGTTCTCGGTTGGTTTCAGACGGAGAAAATTAGGAGAGCGAACCGTTTGTTTGCGTCGGACAGTTTATTTTTAAGGGAATATCTGTTGATACCTGTGACTAAAGATTCACCTTTCTACGAAAGTGGCGAACGAGTGTCGGAGCCCGCACCACCGAATCACCGAGCCTCGATCGCCGGGATGCCGACGAGAGACTTCTCTCCGGGCAGTCCGGACGAGAAAAAGAGTTTCGACGAGTTTCTGAACAGGGTGGACTCTTCACTGGCTAATATCAAGAAACATGTTGAGAAGACTAAGGAAAATAGTGAGTAAGTACCTGACCATACTTATATTACAGATAATATCACTATTATCAGTTACATTTCAACTTGATGTGGTAAATATGTTACTACATGCAATCCTATTGGAATTTATTAATTTAAATGTAAGAAAGAGTTGAGTCTAATATATATCAGTCATATGGTTGTCTCCATATGTGTTTAATTATAAGATATAGGTATACAATCATGAGTAGGCTTAGGACTTTTCATAGCATATCGTGGTTCTAAAATCCTTGGAGCCGCTATGTGTAAAATTTTCGAAGTCAAAGTCAAAGTAAATTGTAATATTAAATATAATTATTTATACCTACTGTCACATCGTTACTGAATTAATTTTAATCGAACGTAATTAATTTTTTAAAACCGAACATGTTTTCATAAAAAGTGCATACGAAATTAGTTACCTATATCAGAAACCATAAAAAAACTAGATAATTAGTGTTCAAAACAAACTAGGAAAGTCTTAAATCGGAAATAGCGATGAAAATGGCGAAAGTATCATGTTGTTTTTCTCGAAAGTTTCGAATCTTTCGTATAAATTACATGTAACTTCCGAACAAGAAACAAAACTGACGTTACCTTTGAAGTAAATAGACTTCACGTTGACATCACATAGAGCATAGATTTATGATTCCAATTTATAAGTATTTTATCATAATTTATAATTTAAACTGTATAGTCAGCTGATATTGAGATTTAGTCTGAGCAAAATGAAAAGTCACGTGTTTGTACGAAAGCCAATACATTGGGAGTATCATAATTCAATAAAATAATGCAAAAAAAAGTATTTTAAACGTAAAACACTGAAAGATGAGAAAGGTTAAATCGAAGCTCTGTAACAAAAGATACTGTATTTTTGTTCTTGATTTCGATGACATTCGAAATTATGAAATCACGTTCGATTTTTAAAATAAATTACGTTCGTATTTAAATATTTATCACACGGGTTACTCACGTAATTTAAGTCGATAATTGCTCGATGTGTTTTGATCCATTTCAACATGTTTCATTTGAACATGTCGAGCAATTATCGACTTAAATTACGTGAGTAACCCGTGTGATAAATATTTAAATATGTTTGAGTCTCACGTTAGTTATAATTCTAAAATTACGTTCGATTAAAATTAACTTAAATAAAAATTAACGATGTGACTGTAGGTATAAATCATTATATTTAATATTACAATATACTTTGACTTTGACTTCAAACATTTAACACATAGCGGCTCCAAGGATTTTAGAACCACGATATGCTATGAAAAGTCCTAAGCCTAATCATGAGCTAGATAGATGGATATAAAATTAATTAAATTAATATTTACACCAATTTGAAACATTACTTTAAATAGTTACTAATTAGACTACCATTCTACTATAATTTTACAATTGATCTTATTTCCAATGCAGATATCTATAGAATATAGATGATAATCCTTTATAATAATTTCACTTGATACCATCAAACTCACCTGACTTGTCTCTTTTTTTTTTAAACATTTGACCAAAGCCAACATTGAAATGGCTTATAGGTCAGACAATACTCTTTGTTAACTGCATGGCTCTTGCAGGAACTTGGAACCCTCCTTGGAAATTCCTGTAAGGGTATTTAACTGTGTGATGAATGACAAGATAATAAGAAATGTAACTGAATCTCTAAGTATGTACATTATCACCAAGTATTCACTCAATTAAGTAACTACTCTAGCTTCTTTTTATTTATTGAAAGTCACCATCTGACCACAAAAGCTATTCATCCCTTCTGGCTTTCTACTGTAAACTTCAAAATTTGTACATTTCAAGCCTTTATCGGAGTCACTCCAACAAAGGTGTTAATAGTATGTGACACGAATGCTCAAAATTTGTTTAGGAAATGGATAGCAAGATTCCATCAGTCTTATTAACCCTTTAACGGGCAAGACTCGAAAAAATCGTGGATTCCATCCTCAACGCCATTTTATACTACGAAAAATTCTGTACAAGAAAAAAATACAAAAAGGTAGCGCTACAGGGTGGTCGTTTTTGAGACTGGTGCCCTATAAAGGGTTAATTTCATTGCTCCTTAGATCTTTTGCTAATATGTTAGATACTGAGATGCCTAGGAGGTATTATCTCAGTATCTAACTTATTGTCTTCATGAGGTATATTACTTTCAGGTGGTATTTGCATATGATTTATCACTACATAGTAAAGTAGTAATAGTTAAACAAAGTCACTGTTGCTTTCTGTCTGTCTCTATTGTATGCTGAAATCTTTAAAATGTGCATCCAAATATGAATAATTTTTTAAATAAGACTTATTCTAGAGGAAGCTTTTAGTATCAGTATTGCACCCATACAATGCCAGGGTGGGTTGCTAGTATAGTAATCTATGAAATAAGCTGTATTCTACTTAAATTTACTTAGCTGAAAGTGTGCTGCCTATTTCCAAAGTTGGTAAGTACGAGCATCTTTGTCACTCTAATAATGCTTGCATTTGAATGACAGAGCAAGAAGATCGAAATATACAACTTTTTATGTTCACAGTAGGTTCCTTGTACTCTGGCATGTATACAATTGTAGTGGTTGTGTAGTTCAGAACCGGTCTGATATGGTGATGTGTGTAGGAGCTGATAACAGCTTTATTTGACTTTTGGCGGCTATTTACATTGCAAGATAATTTTATCTAACTGCCGAGTATTACCAAACATATTATTAAAATAATTTGGAGAGATAACATGTTTGACTGATGTACTATATACTAATTTGAGGTATGAGCCACTCTATACCCTGTTGCAAGGAATAATGATTTGTATATGGACAATTTGTGGCATAGGGTTGCATCATTTTGCCGGCTTCGAATATGATCACGTGTTTTAGTTCTTGGATCTTACATTAGTAAAACTTTGTAGCCGTGTGATGACGGCAGCAAGAATACATTTGTCACCACCCCAATTCTCCCCGCGGGTGTCGTAAGAGTCGACTAAGGGATTGAAGTGTCACTGAGCATTCTTTGATTATAAGATTGAAGATGGGCAGCAGCGTCATCATACGGGACACATTTTACTGCGATCGCCAATCCATTTGCGATCCGATTTAACATTTACCTACTAATGCGTCTATACGCATGGTTAATGTAAAACACAGCACATTTCTCCAAAGGGCTTCTACGTGTTGGATCTGTATCCCCGCGCAAGCCTATCAAAAGACCGGGATTTATAGGCCCGTGTTCAAAGAGAGATACAAATAATAATAATACACACGAATTGAGAACACTTTCCTTTTAATATTTAAGTCTGTTGATAATACTCGTAGTGTAAAAAGAATAAAAACAAAAGTACGATGTTAATATTCGTTTATAAAACAATAACCTCTTTTATTCGCAAAGGCTGGTAAATACAACGAGGTGACAACCCTAGGACGTTTTTGGCGATGGGCAAAGTTTACAATGACCGGCTGCTACATGGCTGGGTAACATTCTCTAAGACAATAACTCCCTTAATAATAGGCTTTTAGTAACTTTATTAACAGAAAAACAATCTACACATGTTATTTTATTACATGACATGAGTTTTACTTACCAGCGTCTTCCCCATTTTGCACAATTCACCTTGAAACTTCACTAAGAATTTGCCCGCCAAATAATGCACTGCACTCAACGAGTTGGAACAAGCTACTGATTGACGTTAGCTGCAAATATGATGCGCAGTGTTGCCACCCATATAACCTAGTTTCTACTAAAAATAGTGGAGTTGCCAGAACTCTGATTAAATTTACCCCACAAACCGATTTGTAAAAAAATTGCGTTACGGGCAAACTTTCCCGTGGTGGCAATGTTGGCGCATTTGACGGTACTCCTCCAGGACAATTTTTCGCGCATTCGAGAATGTTTCACTATTTTGAGGAGCCGGTATTTGAAATCACGATCATGACTGTACAGCGCAGGCATTTCGTTATGGACTTGTTCACCCAGCGATTAATCCTTTGTAGTATTTTTTTTGCATCCAGTACTTTATAAACGGCAGCGTTTTTTAGTTAGCTATAGATGGAAGGTTTTGTGATCTCGTGACTGCCAAGTGTCAAGGCCGTTCTGCACCGCGCTGTTACGTATCGCTACTTTCTACAGGTCACATGACTTTATACTTTGTTGGGTTCTATGCGATTATTCAGTCGCAACAATCAAGTCATTACCATTCCCAAATTATTGACGAACTGCGTATAAATAGTGGAGTTATTTTCGATTATCTTGTAGCAGACGCATGTTTGTCTGCTATTCTGGCATAATAGTCTCGTTTGCTTTTATAAAACGGTAAATAAAGTGGTGATGGTAAAAAAACAAAAAAAAAACGCGTAACAAAATCGCATAAAAACACCACCGTGTTATAATACTTATAATAATGAACTCGAAAAAAAGGATATTACTATTGTCATTTTGTAAATGAAAAAACAACAAACCTAATGCAGTATTATCGGCATTACTATGTCTAAATAAAAACCGGCCAAAAGCATGTCGGGCCAAGCTCAGTATAGGGTTCCGTAGATATTCAAAAATAGCTGGGCCGATTATGTTCGAAATTGTTTGATTTTAAAGTACTCTATAAGCCCACTATTCATGATTTTTTTCATATTTTTTTGGACCTACGGATCAAATAAAAAAAAATCATCTCCACTTCACTAGTTGGAGAGGTGCCCGAAAAAAGAAAGTTTGCCATTTTGGCTACGGAACCCTAAAAATAGTTATGCGGTGACATCGCTCTACTTGTAAAGGTGCATTTAGACCAAACGAGCATTCGCTCATTCTATCCCCCACTCTACGAAATTAACGAATTTCGACGAATCACGTTTTGTGTAACGAACGAATTTCGTAGAGTGGGGGGTAGAATGAGCGAATGTTCGTTTGGTCTAAATGCACCTTAAAACATATTCAAAACAAAGCATTGAACTCTGTTGTAAAGTCGATTCCATAAATATTAAAATACTAGCAACCGGCCCCGGCTTCGCATGAGTGCAGTATTAATAGTATAAGACTCTTCCTCTTAAATCACTCTATATCTAAAACCCCATCAAAATCCATTGCGTATAGTTTTAAAAAATTAAGCATACATAAAAATTTGGACAGAGAAAGCGACTTTATTTTAAACTATGTAGTGATGAAATGTGTACATTATTAGGCAATATTAGTTGTTTGTTATCCCTAAAATAAATAAAAAATAAAATAAAATAAAATAAAATAAAATAGGCAGAGATTGCGAAAAACTAAATTGCTTCCCGGAACAATGATTTGAACTAGTAATAGTTATTACTAAGTATGTAATAAGTATGTAACAAACCAATCATAAAAGTCCTAGTGATGACACTGATGTCCCGAGGTAATGTAGTTCGGGTAACTATGTGTAAGCCAAACGGAAAGGTACTTTGTCACGGTGTTTAAAATTGGCTTTATTATTTGAGAACACTTAAGGTCTATTTTAAGAGTCGTGACAAGGTACCTGTCCATTTGCACTGACACATATTTTTACGTAGTACGGTTCATTATACAGATCCACTACAGTTAACACTATACCTTACCAATAGGTAATACTATATTCTTACCTATAGGTAATACTATATTCTTACATACATGTAAACCTTATTGCAACCATAGAAGGTCTACATTAGGTCAGTTAATTCCAGTAGGTACGTATACGGGTGGATGTTTGAATAGGTACTTACACGAGTGTTCCTTAGTTTCTAAACTAGGTACTGAGGCGATTTGATTAATGATGTGTCGATCGATTCGTTTTTATGAACGGTGCGACATGAAGACTACATTTTTAACCGATTTACAAAACCGAGGTGTTTCTATGGATATTTCATAGGTAGTCGCGTTGAGTTTAGGTATGCGGAGGATTCCATACTTTCCATAGGAGTTATTATTTTCTTACCAAAACATTTCTATCTGCTTTTATTACATTTACATTTCAAATTCCAACTATCAATTTATCAGGCGATAGGTAAATAGGTATTTTTACGTTCTCGAAACTGCAATAAAAGATAACTGGCGTCGTCACACTGCGCCAAATCTTCAGTTAGTTGGCGGCTCATGAAGTACCTTGAACGGGCCAGTCAATAATCCGATAGGTCATAGTCATAACCTGCAGACACTTTAGTAACATTTACATGTATATCATTTACACGTAAGTAATTAAGTAACCACATGAAATGACTACGATCATTAATTTTACACCTAAATCTTAGTCGGTAGTGACCCGGTTCGAAGTCGGCGAGGGTATCTCTTGATTGCTTATAAATAAATGGTCGGCTTCTATTCTATGTCGGTGAATCAACTTTTTTTTTGTTCGTTATTACCCTGGTTACGATCACCTGACTCACACTGGTTTTATCCAAAATGATGCTACTTAAACTGAACATGCATTTTTTAGGCGTTAAGCCCTTTCCTTAATGGACCACCTACAAACATGAACTAGATGCATTGTTTGCAAAAGTTGCTTCAGTCATGCAATTATTTGAGTATTTAAGGCTTGCTCCATGCTACTTGCTTGGCTTAGCTACTACTGGGACTTGGTCGATTTGTGTAAGATTGTATTTATTGCTAACATTGATCTAATGTCATAGGAAAAATGTGACTCATGTTCACTAAGCGACAACAGTTTCCTTTTCTGCAGGTTGCAGATAAAAAACGTTTAAAAGTAAACACAACTTTGTTGGAATCTGGTTCTGTTACTTTTGTTTAAATATGGGCATTTGCTAACTATCTACTGATTTCTATTCTTGTATTTACTTTAGTCCAGGACATGTTTAGGAACTAGACCGTCTAGTACAGTGGGAATGGGATCGCTCACAAATATCTGAGCAGGATGCTTAGCCAAGTTGTCAATCGCTAACGCTTAGTAGCGTATCGTAGTTTTCGCTCTCTGTCACTCTTTCATATTAGTGCGACAGACAATAGGCATGATGACTGGCAAGTCAAATCAGCATCTTTTTTCGAACTGTCAAAACGATCACCACTATGGAACTTTATATGAAATACTCAAAAGTGACGTCACGTTTGAGTACTGCCAAATGACCTACTCTTTTAAGTTCTTTTCAATTTATTAAATAGAAGTTCTGTACAAAAATTACTGCAATCTACATCTTAGTAATTATTTCTTCGTTTATTATGTCGTGCATAATGTTAAATAATTTATTTTAACTACAGTCATCATCCCTATTAGCTGCCTTTCGTTTACGATTGACGATTAAGCGTTAGCGATTTAATATTATCCTGGCGTTACTCATGCCCCAAACGTCAAGATAATATTAAACGTAACTTTACACGATTTAGACCCATTTGTCGTTAGAAGATTATGGTAAGTCACATGGTACGTTCAATTCAATTAAGGCTTGCGTTGTAGATACTATGACTATAATGTAAAAGAAACAACGTCAGCGTGTCGAAATAAAGTGCGCCTCGCCTAAGTTGACAAGCACAACACCGCAAAGCTAGACACACAAGATTATCGGTCTCCTGTGTAGAAACTTTGATAGCTTACCTCTTTGTGTGGCTAAATTATGAAATTCTTAATATGCCTGTTTGATACGCATAATTTTAGGTACCTATCTAGTTGGTTTAGGATGTTAATTGTTCAATCTTCAATTTACATTTTCCTCATAATCTAAATAAATCGACTATAGGGAATATTGCCTTGATGTTTTCTCATGTAAAATAATGAAGTCGACTCATTTGGTTGTGTATTGTAGGTTTTACCGTTCAGTTACGAATCGATTTTGGTTGGCGTATATGTCATAGTACGTTTCCCGTTATAGGTACCTAATAGGCACCTATGTTCGGTTCGGTAAACCCCGAAAACTAAATTTAATAATTTACCTATATTATAGTTTACATTATTCATTTAATGCGCCGCGTGGGGACGGCAATATGAATACATTTGTCGCCATCCCAACTTCTTCCGTGGGTATCGTAAGAGGTTGCTAAGGGATTACAGTGTTACTGACCATACATTTTTAGAAGATTGATGATGGGCAGCAGCGTCATACTGGACACACTACTTCGATCGCCAACAGGAGAGGCGTGAGTCGAGTGGACTGAAACAGGCAGGATGAATATGATTCATTTGTTTCATCATCCTTCGATCGAGTGATACGAAAATTCAATCCCATTTTAATAGCACTTCCATACCTATCGTATCATAAATCGATTGCGATAAAAACACAATAACATTCTATCC
>JALPQI010010638.1:0-36810 GCA_025490895.1 Thaumatotibia leucotreta
CTTTAAATCGAACTCCATGGTGTCAATTTCACAGTTTTCACTATCGCTACTTGTATTCTCTTCCACCTCAGGCTTTGTACATAACTTTGAAATCTCGTTGCGTAAGCACGTAATCTTAGTATATAAGCTATTAGTCTCCGTAACAATATCCGGTTTCACGTCCGTTAATAAAGAAAACTGAGTAATATATTGTTTAACCCTATCTATAACATCACTAACCTTTGACAGCTGAGTTTTTGTCACGTTACCTGTAAACCTCGATTTCCCTTTTTTTACTAAATATTTCTTAATGACAAGTAACTCTTCGTAACATTTCAATAATTCATCTGCCATAACAAAATTATACTACATATGTACCTACTAATTTTAAATCATACCTCCGCTGAACTTACATTACTGTTCTTGACTACCAAAGTTTTTCCACCAGCACTTGCATCAAATTGTCAATTTTCCAGTTAAAATAAGCCACCAAACCGTATAAGTATCTCACCAAATCACTATAAATTAGTCCGTTAAACACTTGTAGGCGCCCCTCGAGCGGCCCGCTGCAGCTCACACAGAGCGACCTCGTGACGCATCCATTTCTTCTGGGTTTTCTTACACCTCCTGTACAACGCGTAGCCAGCTCCAACGACCAGCATGCCGAGCATTATGCCCAGGATAATATTGGTAGTACTTGCGTGTAATCGAAGTTCGTCGGTGCTCGCAGTAGCCTTATTGTCACCTCCAGCCGCAGTTTGAGCGATGATCACCTCTTCTTTTGATTTTGTGGTCCCCATGATGAAATTAGCTAGTTGCACTTTTAACAGTTGTTCACCATAATAACGTTAGCTAATAGTTAAATGAATTGTCCACTTGAGCCATGCTTACACAATAATTAATTGAGCTCTCAACATCACTCGGTGACTGACCGCACGCGCGACACCGAATATGGCAGGGTCGCCATGTAAGGTCAGGGCTCGGAGTTGAATGGAAAACGTGTGTTCAGCTTAAACGATACTTTATTACTGCACCAAATACATAAGTAAGTGAGACTTATATAGATCCTATGAGCTACGTACATAACTATATCTAGTATACACTACACTGGTATGAACGCAGTTTTCTCTAACGTCACGAGGGAACATGGTCGCATGTCTGCGCTTGGCTCTATAGCGGTCAGCTTGAAGAAGGTAAATAAATATCTTGATACATCTTGCACAAATCGACCTAGTCTCACAGTAAGCTCAATTGAATCACCGGCATCGAATCCAACATATTGTCGACACACTACGACAGCGTGGCACACTTCGACGCCGATATGAAAGCAGTTTTCTCTAACGTCACGAGGGAACATGGCCGCATGTCTGCGCTTGGCTCTATAGCGGTCAGCTTGAAGAAGGTAAATACATATCTTGGGACATCTTACACAAATCGACCTAGTCCCATGGTAAGCTCAATTGAATCACCGGCATCGAATCCAACATATTGTCCACACACTACGACAGCGTGTCACACTTCGCCGATATGAACGCAGTTTTCTCTAACGTCACGAGGGAACATGGCCGCATGTCTGCGCTTGGCTCTATAGCCGTCAGCTTGAAGAAGGTAAATAATAACCCTCTTATTCATAAACGTCTCCCAAGTTACCAAACCGCTTAGTATTATTTGTCCCTTTCGGTCTTACCAATATGTCTATAAGAGCGAAACTGATTCGTTCTAATTAAATAGGACGACCACCACCACTTTTCAGGCAGATCAACATTACCCTGCAGATAACTATGAAATGTTCCATATATTTTAGCAAACGATTTTACGCTGACAGACAGTTTGTAGTCATAATAACCAGACATCGGAATTCTGGTAGCATCATCGTCGCTCATGAGCGATAAGACCGCCTATTGTTGACTTCTACTTGTAATCATCATTATTACAACATGCTACAATAATAGTGAACTGTTCGCGATCCAGGTGTACATACAAACCCGAACAGGGTTTAACGTCACCTTATGTTATACTTTGTAACGCTTTTCGTGTAATAAAATAAATAATAATAATAAATAATAATGTTTTACATTGTATTCTGTATTTATCGATATACATATGTATAATCGGTAGTCGATAAACGAGAAGTCCCTATGACAGCTCAAAAATGCTACCAGAATTCCGATGTCTGATAATAACAGCCAATGCGACTATTGCAGGGTACAATATTGCGTCTCATTTTGAGGTTGATTTGTTTTTTGTCAATGTCATTACCATCAGGGAATATAGCTGATTTTGCTGATCATCATGCGTGATATTTTCGAAGAAAATACATTTAGACTCCTACTTGTAGATCTGATGCTTGATAATTTCCTGCACCAAAGAAAAAACTAATTTAATTATAATTTTTCAGGAATATAACCTTGCTAAAGCAGAGTTCGTCGAGCAATTGAACAAGATTCTCGGGCCGGATGATCCATTGCCATCAGGATTTTTACAGAAGGCCAAGCAAGGTAATATTTTTGATATGTGTTTGATGCTATGCGGTTCAAATATATATTGATATTCAATAAGTTTTAGGGCTATTTAGATGCTGCAGAATTTCACCAATCAATTTAAATTATAAAAGAATTTCAAATTTTTCATGCAATAGTCTCAACTATTTCATGAAAAAATTGAAATTCTTTTATAATTTAAATTAAACTAAAGAGAGATAGGCAGAGGCTAATAAAAAATACTAAAAATCCTGTAGTTAAATTAAACTAATGTTTTTTGTAATAGAAGATTTGTAAGATTTTTTTTGTAATAAATGTTTTCGTTACATGTTGATAAACACAGTTCAATTAAAATTTCGTTACATTTTTATGTTGAAATTGCTGTTTAAGCCTATTATTTGGTATTGCTACACTCCGGACAGTGGCGATAAAACGTATGAAACAAACGCGTTGGAGTACAGTTCAAGCTCGAGTAGGTGCGCGCATTGTGTTTGTGTGAGTGGGATAATACCTGTGTATCCATACTGTATGTTAGTACTATTTGGGTGAATAAACTTATATGTTATTGCCATGGTTACGTTCACCTGAGTCAACCTGGTTTTATGCAAAATTATGCTACTTAAACTATGCAATAAACTATGCAAACATGCATTTTTCTGGTGGCAATAAGTCCTTTCCTTAATGGGCCGCCTACAAACGTGGACTACATGCTTCTTCACTTCTTCACTTCATCAGCTTATGATAGTTCACTGCTGGACGTAGGCCTCTCCTATTAACTATGTGATTGGCGATCGCAGACATCGCAGTAATGTGTCCACAATGATAACGCTGCTGCCCATCATCCATCTTTTATCAAATAATGGTCACGGTCAGTCACACTTCAATCCCCTAGTCGACACCCGCAGGAGGAGTTGGGGTGGTGATAATGTATTCTTACTGCCGTCACCACACGGCCAAGACTACATGCATGTTTGCATAATTTTAGTAGCATAATTTTACATAGAACCAGCGTGACTCAGTCGACCGTGGCAATGGCAGGCCAAAAAAACTATTCACCCAGGTAGTACTAACGTACAGTATGCGTAACGTACGTATACCTTGCGTCCCACCGAAAGCGCGACCACACAGTTAGCCTATGCTGCGCGTACCTACACTAATTTATACTGTGGTATTGCAGAGGAGGTGATAATGTGCATCTGCGGGCTACACGTGGAGGAGGGTCTGATGGTGCAGTGCGGCTCGTGCGGCGTGTGGCAACACTCGCGCTGCATGCGCGTGCGAGACACGCAGGCGCCGCACCACTGCCAGCACTGCCGCAAGGATGGCGTCCAGGTATACACCTGCACGTGTGGCAACACTCGCGCTGCATGCGCGTGCGAGACACGCAGGCGCCGCACCACTGCCAGCACTGCCGCAAGGATGGCGTCCAGGTATACACCTGCACGTGTGGCAACACTCGCGCTGCATGCGCGTGCGAGACACGCAGGCGCCGCACCACTGCCAGCACTGCCGCAAGGATGGCGTCCAGGTATACACCTGCACGTGTGGCAACACTCGCGCTGCATGCGCGTGCGAGACACGCAGGCGCCGCACCACTGCCAGCACTGCCGCAAGGATGGCGTCCAGGTATACACCTGCACGTGTGGCAACACTCGCGCTGCATGCGCGTGCGAGACACGCAGGCGCCGCACCACTGCCAGCACTGCCGCAAGGATGGCGTCCAGGTATACACCTGCACGTGTGGCAACACTCGCGCTGCATGCGCGTGCGAGACACGCAGGCGCCGCACCACTGCCAGCACTGCCGCAAGGATGGCGTCCAGGTATACACCTGCACGTGTGGCAACACTCGCGCTGCATGCGCGTGCGAGACACGCAGGCGCCGCACCACTGCCAGCACTGCCGCAAGGATGGCGTCCAGGTATACACCTGCACGTGTGGCAACACTCGCGCTGCATGCGCGTGCGAGACACGCAGGCGCCGCACCACTGCCAGCACTGCCGCAAGGATGGCGTCCAGGTATACACCTGCACGTGTGGCAACACTCGCGCTGCATGCGCGTGCGAGACACGCAGGCGCCGCACCACTGCCAGCACTGCCGCAAGGATGGCGTCCAGGTATACACCTGCACGTGGCATCTACCTAGGGCTGCCATCTGTTCGGGTTTCCCCCGATTTGTTGCAGTTTAGAAGCCGTACCGGATGGGGTTTAAAAGGTAAAAAAGAAGAAGAAACACTTCATTGAAACATCTCATTATTTATCGGCGTAGAAAGTGAAATCCGGAGGAAAAAAGTGGTTTGCGCCTCATGTGTGAGTGTTTAAGTCTTTGTCCTAGTTTTACGGATTTCGAGATGGCATTGGTGAACCCTTGTGCTGCGTTCGCGACTAAACAGGAGATTTTGTACACGCAATATTCTTGGTTTGTCACACAAGGTTTGATGAATATATCTAAATGTCTCACGTTAGCCTTGCATCGAATTTACACTAGCTGTCTTCATTTAATCTGTGTAGAATTCGCTTTACACTATTCTAGGAAATTATGCAGATAAAAATCTTCTGTCCTTTGATATAATCTTATCTCTACACTGAATAATAGTCGCCATCAAAATATATTAAATGTATAAATTGTCTATCAGGTGGACCGCGAGATACCCCTAGAAGAATGGACGGAGGAAGGTCACCAGTTCTACGTCTCCCTGATGCGTGGCGCCCTTCAAGTTCGGCAAGGAGACACCGTCTACGTACTCCGAGATATACCTATAGACGCGTCACGGCCCGATCTTAGTCAAAGCCATAGCGAGAAGACCAAGCGTCCAGATAGGAAGATCAAGCAGAGCAAAGGGAAAGAAGACGCTAGTAAAGTAAGTTAAATTAATCGGGATTTAATTCTTCGATTGCTGTTGCGAGATATTTTGTTATAACAACAAGGTCAACTAGTGCAAATAGGAGCAGGACGGTCGTAAAGTAAATTTCGGGAAACTATCACGTCAGTATGCCGAACCGACTTAATTCCGGCTAATCGTCAGAAGACTAAAGTCTATGTACTCCGAAACATTCCCATAGACGCGTCACGGCCCGATCTTAGCCAGAGCCATAGCGAGAAGACCAAGCGTCCAGATAGGAAGATCAAGCAGAGCAAAGGGAAAGAAGACGCTAGTAAAGTAAGTTGAATTAATCGGTTTTTGATTCATAGTCTGTAGGTCCTGCTATTGCGAGATATTTTAAATAGCAACAAAATAAATAGTGCAAATGGTAGGAGGACGGTAGTAAGTTTTGGGAAACTATCCCTTCAGTATACCGAATCGACTTAATTCAGGCTAATAGTCAGAAGACTAAAGTCTACGTACTCTGAGACATTCCTATAGACGCGTCACGGCCCGATCTTAGTCAAAGCCATAGCGAGAAGACCAAGCGTCCAGATAGGAAGATCAAGCAGAGCAAAGGGAAAGAAGACGCTAGTAAAGTAAGTTGAATTAATCGGTTTTTGATTCCTAGTCTGTAGGTCCTGCTATTGCGAGATTAAATAGCAACAAAATCAAACAGGACAAATTAAAGAAATACGCTAGTAAAGTAACTTTTAGGATACTCATACCAGTGTTCAGCAATAGGGTCTATTGCTGAACATTAGACGTGTCCTGAACCGACTTAGTATTAGTGAGTAGACAGCAAGAAAAATCAAGCAGAGCAAAGGGAATCAGATGCTAGTATAGTAAGTTACTAGGAAGATATATAAAAAAAAAAACAGAACTTCAACTAATAAGCGATAACCCAGGACACGTTATCCTGGTGCTTGAAAATGTTAAATTATTAGATGTCACAAGGAAAAAGATGCGACAAATAATGAAGAATGGAGATATTTCAATAGGTATCCGTTTCTTAAATTTTGTATGGCCTGTTTACCCAGGTAAATAAGAAAAACACCTGAAAATCTGACAGATATATGTATTTTATTCAGGGATGGTGAAACAGACTTAAGATTTTAATCTTCTTATAAGTCGTGGTCTCATGTCTGAGGGACGTGACTCCTATGGGGTATTCTTCCTGTCATTGCTCTTCAGGTCGTTCGATCTTCGGCCATATGAATAGTTGCCTGGAGTTTTGGACCACATCCGTCCATCTACTGGGTGCGCGCCCCCTACTTCTTCGTCCGGAAGATTTTGAATACAATCCCTCATATGTTATAGGTTTACGCGGGCTAAATTTCGGCAACTCTACGTCAAAAATTTTGCGCCTATTTTGCGTGATGGGTTGTCGGCACTACTCTTGCCAACCCAGCTCTATCAGAAAGCCTAGCAGACCTTTGATGTTGCCGACGACTTCTGGGAGAGACCTCGGGGATCCGAGGTGTTGTGCCCGGTATTCTGCCACCCCTGGACATACGAGAATGACGTGGCCGGTTGTCTCTTCCTCCTCCAAGCAGGCTCTGCATAGGGGGCTGTCTGTAACACCCACAGAATTAGATTTGGATAGAAGAAACAAGTTCATTCATTTGTATGGCGGCCGAACGTGTCAGATTTTGTACTGAAGTTGTTACTTGCCTATGATTTTAAATATGTCTCAGGCCCTTGAGTATTCATATTTTTTTGTGTCGTTGCAATTAATATTACTTAAGGAGGCATTATTAATGTTTTTGTTCACTTCAACTTACAAAATTTGACGCCCGAAAGCTGCAAGCTGCGATTAACGACGGACAACTCAGTGGATTTCACTGAGTTCATTTGACACGCTAAGTAGATACGTTTGCTTGATCTATGGTATATATGACATCTGTGGTAACTATATTAAACAAGTGTTTGTTTAGTGAAGCGTGGCCTGTTATAGCTCCAGAGCAATCCCTCATTTGAATAATCTTCAGCCTTTGTCATCAAATCTTGTCAGCCTCCGTAGCCTAGTTGGTAGTGACCCTGCCTACGAAGCTGGAGGTTCCGGGTTCGAATCCCGGCGAGGGCATTTATTTGTGTATTTATTTATCACAAATATTTGTTCCTTGGTCATGGCTGTCTATGTATTTAAGTATCTATATGTATCTATCTATTATATATATCGTCGCCTGGTACCCACATCACAAGCCTTGATTGAGCTTACCGTGGGACTAGGTCGATTTGTGTAAAGGTGTCCAAAAAATATTTATTTATTTTATTTATTATTTATTAATAATCTGTCCCCAGGAGACCTCAGTCCGCAAGCACACGTACCAGACCATCGGCTCCATCCCGGTCTCCGAGCTGGACATCTTCCGCGTGGAGCGGCTGTGGAAGCACAAGGACACGCAGGAGCGCTACGTGTACGGGCACCACTACCTGCGCCCGCACGAGACCTTCCACGAGCCCACGCGCAAGTCAGTATACTCTGTCGTTGTTGAACCGACCTCGTTGTTCCGCGTGAAGCTGTGGAAGCACAAGGACACGCAGGAGCGCTACGTGTACGGGCACCACTACCTGCGCCCGCACGAGACCTTCCACGAGCCCACGCGCAAGTCAGTATACTCTGTCGTTGTTGAACCGACCTCGTTGTTCCGCGTGAAGCTGTGGAAGCACAAGGACACGCAGGAGCGCTACGTGTACGGGCACCACTACCTGCGCCCGCACGAGACCTTCCACGAGCCCACGCGCAAGTCAGTATACTCTGTCGTTGTTGAACCGACCTCGTTGTTCCGCGTGAAGCTGTGGAAGCACAAGGACACGCAGGAGCGCTACGTGTACGGGCACCACTACCTGCGCCCGCACGAGACCTTCCACGAGCCCACGCGCAAGTCAGTATACTCTGTCGTTGTTGAACCGACCTCGTTGTTCCGCGTGAAGCTGTGGAAGCACAAGGACACGCAGGAGCGCTACGTGTACGGGCACCACTACCTGCGCCCGCACGAGACCTTCCACGAGCCCACGCGCAAGTCAGTATACTCTGTCGTTGTTGAACCGACCTCGTTGTTCCGCGTGAAGCTGTGGAAGCACAAGGACACGCAGGAGCGCTACGTGTACGGGCACCACTACCTGCGCCCGCACGAGACCTTCCACGAGCCCACGCGCAAGTCAGTATACTCTGTCGTTGTTGAACCGACCTCGTTGTTCCGCGTGAAGCTGTGGAAGCACAAGGACACGCAGGAGCGCTACGTGTACGGGCACCACTACCTGCGCCCGCACGAGACCTTCCACGAGCCCACGCGCAAGTCAGTATACTCTGTCGTTGTTGAACCTACCTCGTTCATCTAGCGTATAGGTAGTTCCACGAGAGTTGAAGTCAAGCACACTTCAACATGTCATTTCAATAACTTGATTCTCGAGAAATCAAATAAATGACTTACGGCCTGTTTCACAATCTCCATTTAAAGCTATCTGTCAGATAAAAAATAACACTATGTATAAATAACTGGAGATTGTGAAACAGGCCCTTAGTAATTCATTAATTAATTCGTTACATTGCGGTATTATTTAATAAAAGTTACAGCTATTGTTAACGTGATAATATTTGTATTTGACAGGTTTTTCCATAACGAGGTGATGCGAGTGCCTCTGTACGAGGCGGTGCCTATTGAGCTGGTCATGTCGCAGTGCTGGGTTATGGACCTCAACACTTATTGCAAGGTAACCAACCCGAATTTGAGTATAGATCTAAAATTTATTCCTTTCCTTCATTCCTGTTATTGTCCCTTTAATAGGTATCGTCAACGTATTTGGTTTTATTTAAAAAATAAAACCAAACTAATTTACAAACACGTAAGGTTCGAAATTAAATGCTTTAACCTTTTGGACGCCATTGACTGATAAATTGGCACCACAGGTTCAACGCTAAAGATTGATTTAATTTAAAAGACTTGGTCCACAGGGCAATACAGGGTGTTTGGGATAACGATGTAGGAATTTCTGGAGGTGATAAAGGAGACTTGGAAGAGTTTGAACCCTATTTACTTTAGTCCAATATGTGATAGTTTTTTTTTTAATAAAATTGTTGTCATCCGACAATATTAACATTAAAAAAGCCAGTATGCTTCTAGTGAAATCGTAGTGAAATAATTGATACGTGTGTGACAGGGTCGGCCGGTGGGCGCGCAAGAGCAACACGTATACATCTGCGAGCTGCGCGTAGACCGCGGCGCGCGGCTCTTCACCAAGATCTCGCGCCCCAAGTACCCCATCTGCACCAAGACGTACGCCTTCGACCACTTCCCCGAGCGACTCAAGATCACAAGGACTTACGCCGTAAGTACTACCCATCTGCAAACTTGCCGGAAAAGTTATCTGATTACTTTTAGAAAAATTTCTACAAAAGTAATTTTACTTTTGTATGTGTAAGTTGGCCAAAAAGGATTCTGAGTACTTCTAGAATTTGCTTTTGTATGTGTAAGTTGGCCAAAAAGTATTCTGAGTACTTATACGTATAACTTTTTGGTGCATTCCACGAAAAAGTCCACCGATGTCCCGTACGAGCACAGTTTTTCTCAAAATTGTGGGTATATCGAAGTTCTCTTTCGTGACTAAAGGAGTCAAAAATTACTCAAAAATATATGTAATAACGAATAATTCGGAAAAAAAACTCAAATTATTAAAATATACACGCGTTTGTACGGGACAGCCCATGGAATGCTCCTTATGTAAGTGTAAGTTGGCTAAAAAGTATTCTGAGTGCTTCTAGAAATTACTTTTATATGTGTAAGTTGGCCAAAATGTATTCTGAGTACTTCTAGAAATTACTTTTGTATGTGTAAGTTGGCCAAAAAGTATTCTGAGTACTTCTAGAAATTACTTTTGTATGTGTAAGTTGGCCAAAAAGTATTCTGAATACTTCTAGAAATTACTTTTGTATGTGTAAGTTGGCCAAAAAGTATTCTGATTACTTCTAGAAATTACTTTTGTATGCGTAAGTTGGCCTAAAAGTATTCTGAGTACTTCTAGAAATTACTTTTTTATGTGTAACTTGGCCCAAAAGTATTCTGAGTACTTCTAGAAATTACTTTTGTATGTGTTTCTTTCTCCATGCCTCTCTTTTATATAATCTAAATTACAAAGTACACATACAAAGGTAATCGAAAGGTGTAATCCGACTACTTTTTGTCCAACTCTGTCCATACGTCGCTAGGATCTAACTAGAAATCGCCAAGTCAGGCACCTGGCTTGAGAAGTAGCCACAAAACCTCTAGTGAAAACAAAATATTTCAACCACATTATGTCTAAAATGTTCAGCACTGGACGTTTTTCGGCTGCCATGATGATGATGTTTAAAATTAGTTAAAATTTCAACACCGAAGTAGCATCCATGAATATTTGTGTATTGAAAAAAAAAAACATTATTTTAGAGTTTTTATAACAGAAGTTTAATGTATAATATAGTACATTACGATAAAAGTGCGAAAAAAATGAAGTTCTAAACGAGTGGAGATAAATTAAATCGACACGAGTTACGAATTTCCTTTTCGCACGTGTATCGTCCGACGTTTTTCAGTACATACGGCCCTACGAAGATTTGAGGAGACGACGTAAAATGGACCACTTCTCGCACTAGCGCGTCAAAAAGTGCCATCTGTACTGAAAACATACATTATTACATTTGTTACGTACTTTATTATGTACACAATATGATTTGGCATCTGACAATAACAATAAAAGCCAAAGCTTGGTTAACCTGCTAAACGAAGCGATTATGGCATATATCGTCCAATTGAAGTCATAATGATGAATTGATGATAAAGCTTGTTACGATTTTAGGCTCACTTAAATTTCCTTATTTCCATTCTAACCCCCTAATTCATAAACGTTTGCTAACTTAACAAGCCGCTAATAATTGTTTGTCCCTTTCGGTCTTAATAATGTGTCCATAAGAGCAAAAGGGACAAACAATTATTAGCGGCTTGTTAAGTTAACAAACGTTTATGAATAAGGGGGAAAGATTGTAAAACAGGCCGTAAATCTACTTCTGTTTACAGCCTCACGAAGTATCGCCAGAGTATCTGAAGGGGCGAGCGGCCAAGAACGCCGCGCCGGCGGAGAAAAACAAGCCCGCAGGCAAAGACACCGGGAAGAAAAAACAGCCCGCCATCGCTTTCCCTGAGACCAGTAAGGTGAGAAACGATCGGTACCGTAGCACAGTAGATCGAAATGAGTAAAAAATGGACATTCGCATATTTTCCTAGAAATCCTATTTTAAAAAATGCTTTTCGGTTGAAAATGATATAAGGAATATAAAATGCTATATAACATGACTTGAAAGCGGGATCGGTTACGGTTTTCTTACAATAAGATACCAATTTTTCAGTTTCATACAAAAAAACACATTTTATTTTTTTCTGCTTAAAATAAGCCTCATTTTGAAAAATGTTATATAACATTTTTTATTCCTTGTATTATTTCCAACAGAAGAGCATTTATTAAAATAGGATTTTTAGAAAAAAATGCGAATGTCCGTTTTTTATTCATTTCGATCCACTGTGCGTAGTATTCGCTTCTTTCTCTTGCGCTCCTCAAAGGGCGCGAGAGGGGTAATCTTACCAGGGTGCTTAGACAAGTTGCCAATCGCTAACGCTTAATGGTCAATCGTAAACGAAAGGTAGCTAAATGTCTTTGTCGCACTAATATGAAAGAGTGATAGAGAGGGAAAACTACGATACGCCACTAAGCGTTAGCGATTGGCAACTTGGCTAAGCACCCAGGTGGCTTATGAGTAGGAATCGGAACTATGAGTGAACACTTTAACAAAACTTGTCAAGTGGACATGAAAGAGCACATACATCCATAGTACATTGTGCATGAAGGGAGGTAAGTACGGGATTACTAACGAGAGTGTTAGAGGCCCGACGCTGTAGGTAGCTTTTAATGACTCGAGTTAGTATTCCGCTTACCGACCGTGATGCATACAATGTTTTTAGGGTTCCGTAGCCAAAATGGCAAAAACGGAACCCTTATAGATTCGTCATGTCCGTCTGTCCGTCTGTCCGTCTGTCACAGCCAATTTACTCGGAAACTATAAATGCTACAGTAACGAAATTTGGTAAGGATATGTGTTGTATGAACCGCTACAGGATAATGATACTAAATTGTAAAAAACACCATTGGAGTGGGGGCCCTCCATACATGTAACTGAGGGATAGAAAATTTTTTTTAGTTGTATATAAGCGTGTGGGGTATTAATAGAAAGGTCTTTAAAAATGATATGAAGTTTCATAAATCTTATTTTTATTTAAGTCAATCGTTTTCGAGATATCAGCTCTCAAAGTCTGAAAAATATGTCCCCCCCCTCTATTTTTGAAACTACGCGATATAAAATTCTAAATAAAATATATGTTATGCACATTAATAAACTCTATCAACGATTTTTGGTTTGATTAAATTATCTCCTATAGTTTTTGAGATAGGTTGATTTAACTGTATTTTTTTAATAATAAATTGATAATGGTACGGAACCCTTCGCGCGCGAGTCCGACTCGCACTTGGCCGATTTTTTCATTACACTTGCCGACAAAAAATAAGTTTTAAGAAAAAATATTATTAAATAACGTACAGACATTTCTATTACTCCCTTTTAGACAGCAACTGTGATGAAAATATACATATCTACACATCCAAATATTGTAAGTTCAAGATTCCGATATAGGCAATGAAATTAGATACCTACATATTTTTCAATAATATTCGTATTATTTTGGAATAAAGTGTTCCTATATGTCAGTTTTGTTAAAGTTTTGCACCCATAGTTTCGATTCCTACTTATGATGGTCATGCGTTTACCGTTTATCGTGTTACTTGTCACGTTAGCACTTGCATACTTGTTAAAACCTGACGGCAACAACGACAAGCGATTAAACACTGCACCGATAAGCCTACTGGGCCCTTATGGAATGATTCTACTGGGATTTTCTGTACTGTAGATAAGATGCTATTCAGTAAGACCGCCTTCAAGCAGTCAAATTGTATGAGAACTGCAAACAGACTTTAAAAAAGGAACGAGACCGACTGCTTGAAACGGTTCGTGTAAGGCGGGTTTAAGCGTATGCGATATGTAGATCGACCGGAACGAAAAATCACGTGACTAAATACCGTCACGTGATTTCGTTCATATCTGTCGTTCTAATACATTTATGAGTTTTATGACTTTTCGCTTATCGCCTAGCGGAATGGCACCTTGTCTAAGCCCCCAGTTATTTTTTTTTAATATTCCGCATACTGCCAACTCATGCACTGATTTTTTATATGTGCGGCCTTTATTGCTAATGAAATAGAGCTCAAAATATTTTTTTAAGCAAGAACCGAACCATTCTTCAATTTATGTCATTAATTCATTATTTGAGTATGGAATGTTAAATGTTTTATACAAGCTACTATATTTATCAAGTGATTTATGGTGATTCCGTTGTTATCGCCTGGTCACGTTTTCATTAGTTGTAGTATTTTAATTAATTTTATATTTGGTTTAGTACCACTAAAAATCGTGTTTAGTCAAACATGTAATGAAATATTGATGTTATGTTCCTTATAATGGGCAAGGAAACTTTTTTTTAAATTCTTGTTGAATTTGTCTTGCAGAAGTGTTCGTTGTCGCTCCGCCGGGAACAACAGAAGGAGCGCGTGAACGGCATCGCTCGCCGCCTGCTAGCCGCCGCGCCGCCCGCGCGAGCGCTCGACGCCTCCTACCTGCTGCGGCCGGCTGTCCCTCCCGCCCCCCACCCGCGCGCCCGTCTCGCCTGACCGCGCCGCTGCCTGTGCTCGGACTAGCGCCGACGGGTACAATAACCTTTATTGGTAATCGAACCCACAAGTGTTCGTTGTCGCTCCGCCGGGAGCAACAGAAGGAGCGAGTGAACGGCATCGCTCGCCGCCTGCTAGCCGCCGCCCCGGCCGCGCGAGCGCTCGACGCCTCCTACCTGCTGCGGCCCACTGTCCCTCCAGCCACCCACACGCGCGCCCGTCTCGCCTGACCGCGCCGCTGCCTGTGCTCGGACTAGCGCCGACGGGTACAATAACCTTTATTGGTAATCGAACCCACAAGTGTTCGTTGTCGCTCCGCCGCGAACAACAGAAGGAGCGCGTGAACGGCATCGCTCGCCGCCTGCTAGCCGCCGCTCCGCCCGCGCGAGCGCTCGACGCCTCCTACCTGCTGCGGCCTGCCGTCCCTCCAGCCACCCACACGCGCGCCCGTCTCGCCTGACCGCGCCGCTGCCTGTGCTCGGACTAGCGCCAACGGGTACAATAACCTTTATTGGTAATTAATTCGTTGTCGCTCCGCCGCGAGCAACAAAAGGAGCGAGTGAACGGCATCGCTCGCCGCCTGCTAGCCGCCGCTCCGCCCGCGCGAGCGCTAGACGCCTCCTACCTGCTGCGGCCTGCTGTCCCTCCAGCCACCCACACGCGCGCCCGTCTCGCCTGACCGCGCCGCTGCCTGTGCTCGGACTAGCGCCAACGGGTACAATAACCTTTATTGGTAATTAATTCGTTGTCGCTACGCCGCGAGCAACAAAAGGAGCGAGTGAACGGCATCGCTCGCCGCCTGCTAGCCGCCGCTCCGCCCGCGCGAGCGCTAGACGCCTCCTACCTGCTGCGGCCTGCTGTCCCTCCAGCCACCCACACGCGCGCCCGTCTCGCCTGACCGCGCCGCTGCCTGTGCTCGGACTAGCGCCAACGGGTACAATAACCCTTTAATGGTAATCGAACCCACAAGTGTTCGTTGTCGCTCCGCCGGGAACAACAGAAGGAGCGCGTAAACGGCATCGCTCGCCGCCGCTCCGCCCGCGCGAGCACTCGACGCGTCCTACCTGCTGCGGCCTGCTGTCCCACCAGCCACCCACACGCGCGCCCGTCTCGCCTGACCGCGCCGCTGCCTGTGCTCGGACTAGCGCCAACGTGTACAATAACCTTTATTGGTAATCGAACCCACAAGTGTTCGTTGTCGCTCCGGGAACAACAGAAGGAGCGCGTGAACGGCATCGCTCGCCGCCTGCTAGCCGCCGCGCCGCCCGCGCGAGCGCTCGACGCCTCCTACCTGCTGCGGCCTGCTGTCCCTCTAACCACCCACACGCGCGCCCGTCTCGCCTGACCGCGCCGCTGCCTGTGCTCGGACTAGCGCCAACGGGTCCAATAACCTTTATTGGTAATTAATTCGTTGCGCATAAGTGTTCGTTGTCGCTCCGCCGTGAACAACAGAAGGAGCGCGTGAACGGCATCGCCCGCACGAGCGCTCGACGCCTCCTACCTGCTGCGGCCTGCTGTCCCTCCAGCCACCCACACGCGCGCCCGTCTCGCCTGACCGCGCCGCTGCCTGTGCTCGGACTAGCGCCAACGGGTCCAATAACCTTTATTGGTAATTAATTCGTTGCGACCAGTGTGTGTTGCCAGTGATTACTTACGGATCTGAAACGTGGTCGTTCACTATGGGACTCATTAGGAGGCTCAGAGTCACTCAACGAGCGATGGAGAGGGCAATGCTCGGGGTTTCTCTGCGAGATCGCATCAGGAATGACGAGATCCGCAGAAGAACGAAAGTGACTGACATAGCCCGAAGAATCGCCAGGTTGAAGTGGCAGTGGGCTGGCCATATTGCCCGGAGGATCGATGACCGGTGGGGTCGGCGTGTTCTCGAGTGGCGACCACGCACTGGACGGCGCAGCGTGGGAAGGCCCCCCACAAGATGGAGCGACGACCTGGTAAAGGTTGCGGGTGTCCAATGGATGCGGACAGCTCACGACCGATCTTTGTGGAACTCTCTGGGGGAGGCCTATGTCCAGCAGTGGACGTCAATTGGCTGATGATGATGAATTCGTTGCGCAGAAGTGTTCGTTGTCGCTCCGCCGGGAACAACAGAAGGAGCGCGTGAACGGCATCGCTCGCCGCCTGCTAGCCGCCGCGCCGCCCGCGCGAGCGCTCGACGCCTCCTACCTGCTGCGGCCTGCTGTCCCTCTAACCACCCACACGCGCGCCCGTCTCGCCTGACCGCGCCGCTGCCTGTGCTCGGACTAGCGCCAACGGGTACAATAACCCTTTATTGGTAATCGAACCCACAAGTGTTCGTTGTCGCTCCGCCGGGAGCAACAAAAGGAGCGCGTGAACGGCATCGCGCGTCGCCTGCTAGCCGCCGCGCCGCCCGCGCGAGCGCTCGACGCGTCCTACCTGCTGCGGCCTGCTGTCCCTCCAGCCACCCACACGCGCGCCCGTCTCGCCTGACCGCGCCGCTGCCTGTGCTCGGACTAGCGCCGACGGGTACAATAACCCTTTATTGGTAATCGAACCCACAAGTGTTCGTTGTCGCTCCGCCGGGAACAACAGAAGGAGCGCGTGAACGGCATCGCTCGCCGCCTGCTAGCCGCCGCGCCGCCCGCGCGAGCGCTCGACGCCTCCTACCTGCTGCGGCCTGCCGTCCCTCCAGCCACCCACACGCGCGCCCGTCTCGCCTGACCGCGCCGCTGTCTGTGCTCGGACTAGCGCCAACGGGTACAATAGCCCCCTTATTTTTAAACGTCTACAGGGTGTAATCGATAAGTGTTTACAGGCCATTATTCCGTAAATATGAGAGATATCAGAAAACTTTTAACTGATATCGAAAGTACGTTACCCAATGAGTCAAATTACATTAAGAGCTTTTTCTAAATAGATGAAGTAATATTAAAAATACTAAGATAAAACGCTTCCAGACATTTAGCATGATGACTTACCTAAAATAATGTCGGGTGTCATAAGAGGTAAAACCGGTAGAGATTCATTATTTGTACGAATATATTGTAATAAAATAAGAATACTAGTTTATGAAATAATTAATCTAATATTTATTCTTAATTGAAAAAATATTCTATTTACAAAATACTAAATATTACTAAATGTATGGAAGTGTTTGAAGTTAATATTTGGGATATTTCTGATTTTATTTCAAAAAAGTTATTAGTGTAATTTTACTCATTGATAGTTAAAAATTTCCTGATATCTCTCATATTTACGGAATTATGGCCTGTAAACACTTATCGATTACACCCTGTATAGCTCGCGAGATCTCAAAACGATCTTTTGACAGTTGGACGTAATTATGCAAAAGGGAACCAATCCACACGAATCTATCATTTTAAAGATTGACTTTGTTTCTTGTGATTTAAAGTGTTGATTAAAATGAAAAATTTATGTGGGTTGGTTCCCTTTTGCATAATTACGTCCGGTTATACTTATTAATATGAGGGTTAAAGTCAATGTTTTTCCGATAGACTTGACGTAATATATGGTTCAATCACTTTTTTATGTTATTTTGTCCCGTCACCCAGGGGACAACAGTCTCATAGTTTGCTAGAAGAAAGTATCCTGCAAGCTCTACTATCATGATTGGTGGGAGACCCACCTTGGAAAGGGAGCGTTCAAGTGTAACGCAATTTTTGAAGATTTTTGACCCCCCTCCTCTCCTTGTAACGCACCGTAACGTTCTTCTACCCCCTCTAAGCGTTACGTAACACTCAAATGATCATTTTCCCCCTAAAGTCGCAAAAACTTATGTTATAGTTTTTATCCTTGGTATAGTTTTAATTGTCTTTGCGGTAATCGGATTCCCCGTGAAACGTAACTGAAAAGGGTTGCCAACTTGGGAGTTTTGTTTCCCTAGTTTTTTTACAAAAAAAAACCAATGTTACGTAACGTGTTGTAAGGAAGAACGCCTCCCGCCCGCCCCTGTAACGCATCATAACGTTTTATGAGTTTAAAGTTACGAATTTAAAGATTTGAATTTTTCAAGGTATAAAATTGTAATTTTAAGGGCGACTAAGGAGAACGCAACCGTAGCAACGAGTGCCATAAAAAAGTGATTGGCCCCCATAAGGGTCATTTCTAAACTGTCAAATGTTCGTTCCTAGATATCAGGGACTATAACTTACCGAGCCGATAACTATGTTTGTCCCCTTCGGTCTTACGTAACATTAAGTTAGGGGACGTTTATAAAGGGGGAGGACTCCAGCGATACGAGTGTAAACACTTTTAGCTAAGGCAAAACTATAAAATAATGTTGCGCGCGAAAGTGTTAGAGGCGCACACGCATCTCGGCTCCGCACCGTGTGTTGCCAGGCTGGCCTATGATGAAATTGAATGAATTTAAAAAATAATTTAAATTTTTTGTAAAATAATGAAATACGCGTAGCCATTAGATATATCGAGATTTTACACAAATCCCTTGAGAGCATGTATTGTTATGAAATTTTTGTGATCACTGTGTCTATTTACCCTAATAAATTAAATAGCCCAAAGTTTCTTTCGACTATATTATACTACCAGTTTTCGTACAATTTGTATAAAGATGTCTTAAAAAAAATTGAGAGAAAAAGGATTCACAATTTTGCCAAAATCAAAAAAGGACACTTTTTAATTCTGTATTTTTTTACTGTTATTGAGCAACACACTTTCTCTGATGTATCTAATTGTAACTTTGTATTTACCTATTCACGATAAAACGATTGTATGTACCGTACCTACTCTATTAAAATGTAAAATAATATAATAAGATATCAACTAAGAATTGAATCTTGTAATTATGTATATCCCGAAAAGTATAAATTAATGTATAGTACTATCCACATCATTAAACAATTATAACGAGGTTGAGATGATGTTTTGCTATAAATTACGTACTTGATGCACAAACATGTTGCTATCTTTCCTCACCTCGCATTTCATTTCCGACATTCATTTAATAAGCCGTCTATTTATACATTTAGAGCTAGAATAACGTAAACATGCCTGTATTAAACATCTTTGTTATGTACACTTATAGAAATGTAAAAACTAGGCGAAGCTTCAAAAGTGCACATTATAGCAGCTGTTAGATAGTAAATCTCTTGTTAATATTGTACTTAGGGTCTTGCATAATACGTATAAAAGTACATAACTCTTCCGATATCTTTAATCGCCTTTACTTAGTGTTATATCCGAAATGTCCCATCTTTGATAGTGTTTATACATTTGTTTTTGTTGAATGTAAGTCGGCGAAGGCGCAGGAACATTGGCAGTTCTGTGGCTGCTGAGTCCGTGTATAACATTCCTTTAGTGTACGGTTGGAGACAATAAGTTGGCTCGAGAATGAACGGAGAATCTCTCATATGTTTTGTACGAGTATGTAGTGTAAAATACTTGTAACGGTGTCGTATTCGATGGTATAAAGTATTTTTGTATAATAATTATTATTCGCTAGATAGCATAAGGATATGTTTGAGTGACATGTATGCGATTACATTAAGTTCTCTCTCGTCTAGTTTGCTTTGGTTATTAATTTATTTACATCACGAGTAGGGTTTTGATAAGATGTTGTATTTACGTATGTAATCTCGAGTATATTTTTAGCGAAGTAAGCTCCATGTTTTGCGCGCTTATCGTGTACCGACATGCCTATAGACTGCATTGCTGTTGATTCAGATGCGGCGAAATCTTTGTTTAAATCAGATATAATATAAGTAATAGTTATATTTTTACATTAGTAAATATTGTTATAGCTATAAGGATAGTTGTGTAGGCTAATGAAATACTAGTTAACGACCAGTGGTGCGAACTGATGTTGAAAGTTGCAGAGTTTAGATAGCGGTTACGTGCGGGCGTTGTTTGGCAGGTTGTTAATTTAGTCTTAGCGTTAATCATTTTATTCTTTTTAATCATCTTCCGTTTACTTCAATCGATGATTTAAAAGAATACATTTCAGTAGTCTGGTCATTTTTATTAATTGTGTTTCGAGTACTTTTAGTAGTAGATCACGATTTAATCTCTCTATTTTTCTATTATACTTTTAATAAGTTGTACATACGTTAGCGGATAAGGAGGTTGGTTGTTTTGTGTTAAATGCGGATATTGATAATATATTGCTTGATCTTGAGTTAGTGGGTAAGATTCTCTGCTTGTTGCGGTCTTGCGCGTGATCACAGAGAACAAAATTGTTTTTGTTTCTAATTTATTTGTAAAATACTGTTAGCTTTTTACACCAGCTTACCTTATTATTTATCATCTTTTCGATATTTTACAAGCTAATTTTACATTGCTTTCGCGTGTTTTATGGGGAAGATGTAACATTATCAATAGAATAAGATGATTGATCCCAAAATGTAAATGATTCAAACTACAGTATTCACAATCAACCCAGGTGGAAACGACCGCGTTGATCAGTCGATTAATATTAATACATTCACAAGTATTGATTGACCTTAAGTAATTACAAAAGATAGAGTGCACTTAGACAATTGATAGAATTATTCATGTTGACTTCTGTAAATATATTGACATTGTGGATCAGAGATATGAAAATATTTTACGATCACTGATTTTTCCGTATGCACATGTACTTAGAGTTTTGCCTTGTAGATAAATAAAAATAGTTCAAGTTATGAATTAACCATATCTTCTACGATATTACACTTGCATTCTGATTGTACTTAATTAGTTTAAATAGTTTATTAGAGTTGAAGGCTTCGTGGATAGACACTATTTGCGTTCGTCTAAACTTTTGGGATCAAAATAATCTATCCAGTTTCGGTATTCTAAATTGATTAAAACTATCTTTTCCGATGGGTTTATGATATAACGAGCAGCTTTACTATTTATATCATTTGTTTTAAGATGCCATTTGTTGTATCTCATGTTTTAATATTAAATTAAAATCTGGATCAAAAAATTGTTTTTTCTTTCTCGATATACCTAGTAATTAGTAATATCCTGCTGTTTGAACTATCGATATCGATCAAATCACAAATATGACTGTAATATGGTGCCGCCTTGGTTTGTAAGGTAGAGTAAACTTTTCGACGCTAACGACTGATATATCCGCACCTACAGGACCAAACTTGTTAATAAGTCATTGTCCACAGAGCAATATAGACCTACCTACGAACAAATAAAACATGGAAGCCGCACGCCGTACTAGATGGCCTTTCAAAAACGGTCCTGTATTTTAGTTGACAAATGTCACCCCCTCTTTAATGCATCACAGCAATGAATTTCAATGACAACCTATAAAAACTTAACCCCTCGTATGCTTCCTGTCAAATTACGTTACTGTAAAAATGACCTTGACACTTAAAACAATAGATTGAAATTCCCACGCACGGATCCGTGTCTAAGCATACGAGGGGTTAAGCCGCCATTTCAAAATAATTGTGATTGGTCCATCAAATTTTTGATTGGCTAAATTCTATAAACGTTTGTCAAAGGTGTTGCGCCGAAATATGCGCGGTGTTAAGAAAAGCGCTATGACCTGCCCCTCTTGGCACAATTGAACAATTGATTTTGGGGGCATTTTTGAGCTGGCGTTAGACGTCCATGTTATACAGGGTGGCCCATTCAAATCGGTCAGTATGGGAAAATCTGAAACTATAAGACATACGAAGATCTGTTCTTGGGAACCATGTCATCGATTTTAATAATAAGGAAAACTGCAGTGATAAATATGAAAAAAAAACTTTTTTTCTTAAGAATTACCCAATAAAAATCTAGTAAAATAAATTTAAGCACATGAAAACAATGAATTCCATTCATGTTAGACATCATGTTTCTAAGAGACATTTACTGCTTAAGACATACACAAACGATATCTGAATAGAAATAGTGTAAGTTTATTTTTTCAAAACGACCGGGTTCCATTCCCTGGCTGGCTCCAGTTTTTTTTTCAAATGTATGAATGTAGTTTTTCTTTTTATCAAATTCGGTGACATGGTTCCTAAGAACAAATCTTCGTATGTCTTATCGTTTCAGACTTTCCCATACTGACCTATTTGAATGGGCCACCCTGTATATGGTCGCAGAGACCTACTCACACGTGCATAAAGTTCAAATTCAGTTTTGACACTTCGGGGACAGTGCGTCTTAGGGACAGTACTTGCTTTTAAAAGGCCTACTTATTTGGGTAGGTAATGAAACATTTGTATAAATAATACATGGGTGCCTGCTTTTGTGGACAGTTGAAATGTCTTGAAAGAGGCTTCGCGTAATCAATGTTACTATGGCAAGGTCCTGTGGTGGGGGTCAGGATATAATTTTGGCGATATGCACAAGGAGCAAGATATGCAGACGCTAAGGCTTGACGCAGCCAACTCATAGTAGCAGTACAGCAGGCCTAAGGGTTTATCCATTAATCACGTCATACGATTTTGGCCCGTTTTAGAACCAATATGACGTGTAATTTTGTGCCAACTTAAGTAGTCCTTTTAATAACACTTGAATTTAGTACGTTTTTGACAACTACGAGGTAAATGTTCGCGAAGTTTTAAAACTTAGTATTTAAAGAGTTTTATAAAATGTAAAGATTTTTTTTACACCTCTAATGCTGTTCAGCAGATTCGAGAGTAACAAAACATTACACGTGATTTGTCCGATGACCCCCCTCCCCTATGATGATAATTGGTGATTTCTTTCTGGACCCCCTATACAGTATGACGTGATTAATGGACAAGCCCTAACCGAGATTCCATTCTGCAATCGTATACGATAAGCGATAAGTCATGTGACCATAATAATGTATGGAAATGGTCACGTGAGTTTTCTTACGAATATGTCATTCTCATACATTTATTGGCCGTGTGGTGACGGCAAAAAGAATACATTTGTCACCACCCCAACTCCTCCTGCGGGTGTCGTAAGAGTCGACTAAGGGATTGAAGTATCACTGACCATACTTGATTAAAGATTGATGATGGGCAGCAGCGTCATCATAGTGAACACATTACTGCGATCGCCAATCCGCTTACCCAGCGTGGCGATTATGGGCATTTACCTCCTAATGCGTCTATATGCATAGTTAATAGGAGAGGCCTACGTCCAGCAGTGGACTATCATAGGCTGATGATGATACATTTATTTACTTATCGCATATCGTAATTGCAGAATGGCATCTTGGCTAGGCCTGCTGGAGGGTTACTACGAACCAACATTCACGTGTTGCGTCACTGTCAAACTTACTTATGAATTTGCATGTGCAACAGAGAGGCAACATATCAATCGTGGTTCGTGCTTGTCGCTACTGAAGCCAGTAGGTAAGTAAAGGGCATAAATATTATATACAATGTTAGACTTTATGCTCCAGACATAATTAAAATATATAAACATTTATGCCCATGACTGTACCTATATAAACTCAACCAATAATTGGAACCCTATGCCATTTTACCATTATGTCTAGACCCCGGATTTTTGTGGCACTGACGTCACAATAGGGTGATTTGGGGAGTAAAAGGAATGGTAGAACAAAATGATACATAAATTATAAGATAAGATAATATAAGAAATTACATAATTATATTATTGTGTAAATTAGTACGAAATTGTACTTATTATTTTATAGTATAAATAAAGCAAACAGTTTATATCTAAGGCAAAATGTTATATAGGTTTGCATAGTTTGCATACATTGATAAACTTAATTCTAATATTTATGTATGCTCCGTTTTCTGAATGGTACTCTACCAGTGGAACGAAATGATTATTCGACCGGTCAGAATTTTGTCGAGAACTAGTAAGTATAATATAAAAAATCATCAATTCACTGGATTTTTTTATTGTGACTGTACCTATAGAGATATGCGACGTGTCTTCCCACGATGTGGCATCGTCAGCGAAACTAGAGCCTTGCCACCCGGGACAGCTTCAGGTTAATGACCCCACCTGTCTGTCGTCAGCTTCACCACTCTTACGTAAACTACTACAGGTATAGGTAGGTGTACAATAGCAAAATGAACATTACTGTAGTGTAGGCAGTCAATTTAGCCTTTAACGATCCATAAATAGCTATATGAGACCGACAACTGGAACGAATAGTGAATAAGGAGAATAATCGTTCCCTACAACTTAACCGCGACTCAATGCCTGATTTTTCACACCTTTCAGCGCTAAGTATTATTAACTCTAATAGGCAGTTTACCTTCGCGTGAGATATTTCGGCAATGAGCACCGAACGTCGGGGAAGTCTTTAGTCAAGTGTCGTCAGAGTTATTTGCTTTAACATTGACCTTAAATAACAATTTACATTTACGATTCCCGGGGCTGCGGCCGCGGGGCTGGGGTCACGCGCAATGAGAAGATTGGACAGCGTCCGCCCGCACGCGGTCTCCCGTAACTCCGAAATAATCTGATGATGCGTAGCATTTCGCGTATCGCCTTCCGCGAACCGTCCTACCCATTACATTACTAATATCACCCGTGTAAAGTAGCTGTGTAAACAAACACGTTCGAGGCGACATTGTTGCGAATTATCGTATAGACAGGTATTGAGGAAGTTCCTATGATTAAACCACTGATTTAAGACTGCTCCTTTATTTTATTACATAAACATTTGGCATGTACCTAAGGTTTATCGCTGTAGCTATTGAGCTACTGTAAACTTTTGACGTCCGATTGGATCATTACAATGGTTATAATCGTAACTTCTTTTGTTCGCTTGCATGATCGCACGAGGCGTGTAAGTATAGCTAATAATGTAAGTAGGTAATGAGTAACTTCATTGAGTAATATCCTACGAGTGCAGAGAAAAATTAGTGGGGAGGACCGTACTGAACTAACACGACAGTAGCTCGTCATCGAGATATTCGAGATCTGCCAACACTAGTATCTAGCAACTACATTCTTCATAATACCTAGTTCGTTACCGTGACCAATTGATTTAGAAATTGAAACAACCATTGATTTAGAAAATCGCTAGCCATCTAGCAACCTTTTGTTAAATAATTAATTGTCTGAACACGGATTACTAATAATACGTACCTATATGTACGGACACGCCTGTCACTACGAGCGTAACGTCACGCTCGAAACGACATGATAAAGAGTTAGAATCAACATTAATATCTATTTAAGTTAGGTGCTTAAATAATCTTAAATTAAATGCCTACCTAATGAAAACCACCACCGAACAGCTCGTAAAATCTACCCTTAATTTGGCAATGTATGTCACAATCAACATAGTCTTATTAGGACTTAGACCCAATTTTTGTATTTTTTTAAGACGGAATTTTCTGCTCTACACAATGGCGAGGAGGCTAGAACGCACGATTTTTTTTTAATTTGCCAATTTAAGGGTTCAGTAGTTTCATCTACTCGAAGCTAGATTTGGTAGTAACTGGAAGGGATACTCCGTTCCCCTAAAGCTGGCTGCGACATTAGAATTGAGGTAGATACTCGTAGATACACCTGCCGTTTCTTAGGCAGATCGTCGTTTTCTCTGTTTGTAGATTGGCTGGTTGTTACACCATGCCCAATGATTTTTGTACGCTTAAACTTTCTGAAAAACTACTTTCTACATAGGTAACTCTCCTTATTGATAGAAGTATAACCGTTTATTTTATTTAGAAATAATCTATTGTTTTAGGGGTTGTAGGTTGATTGTCAAATCCAAGGGTGGTACCGAGCCACCGTCGGCAGATAAAGCTTCCGTCGCTGTCTCACGACAAGTGACATCATGTAGAGATGAGTAATGTGCCGTGGCACAAATAACATTATTTCATAAAGTGAAATGATGTGTAGGGTCGGCAGCGGCACGTATCCCAGGACGTGCAATCCCGTGCCATTATCGGTGGTCGCGCTGGCATATGTCCTCCGGCCTACCTCGCAGGCGCACGCTCTTGCTAATCTCACCCATTGGATTAACCCCAACACAATTCGAACGCGAGTTTAAATCGGAAGTTAATTAATGTGCTTGACTGGAGGCATGGTAATCGGGCGAAGACATTCAAACCTGCAGTTTCCATTTTATCGCCGTGGAATAATTATGCCCAGGTAAGTACCGAGAAATCTAACGGTGGGCTTATCACCACATTCGTGTCACTCGTGTAAGTCGAGTAAATAAAATGTTTACACTTTCACGTGGTCGCACACGTCGATGACTACATATTACTTATGTATATTAGTTATGCCCCACCGACTTTGTTAGGATGACCATCACCGAGAAACGACATTGACATTTTACACAATATCAATCTAAATATGGTAAACTGAATCTAGGGCACACAGCCGCCACGACACAGTGGTTTTTCTTCCGGATTTGAATGTATGTATATTGTATTTTGTTGACAAGGTTCTACTCTTAAGGTAAGCTGTTAGCTGTTTATTTATGTATCTAATGTTTCTACCACTTTCGTCCGCCCCTATTGAATAAGCTCGAAGCCTGTGCGACGTAGGTACACTCTTTTAACTTGATATAATAATTTTAATCCTTAATTTAATGTTAACCTTACGTTAGATTTTAACTGTATATTTCAAAAACGTGTAAACACTTGTGCTTTGGAAATTAGTGTGATTACATTAGTGATATAATACAGCTACAATTTCCAAGCGACAACCCAGGTCAAGACGTTAGTCTCTTCAAACAGTCTGCAACATTTAATTATTTGTTGTTTTTTCAATTAATTTTACACCCATTCAAACACGTGTTAAACTCAACATAGCGTGTCAAACATTAGACACGGCGGATGAAACACACCTAGTCAAAACACCAACACCTGACTTTGTCACGTATTCAGATACCTACATGTACCTAAGTATAAGTAGCTACGTTAAAATCTGTAGATAGATATCATACGAGTAGAAGATTCTTAATTGGATTTAAGTACTTCTGAGCCCAAATTACTTAAGGAAATCGTATTCAAACTATTCACTACGGACATTTTTGAATAACACTAGGCACGTATTTTGGCTATAAATTAGTGCTACATCCTCAAAATTTTTGTTTATTTACGGTATGTAAATTATAATTATACACAATTTAGCCAGTTTCGCCTCGTCCAAAGTAGGCTGAAATTAAAATGAGACAGTCTTACAGACCTACTGTGTTTTGGACTGTTTGTACCTGTGTAGTTTGGGAATCGGCCACTTTTTCATACTTAAACACCTAGCTATAATCGCTTATATTATTTCTAGAGAAGTGACAAAATGAAGGATATAAATTAAACTAAGCATGAAACTTTGACGCCGTCGTGGTGTTCCCGCGTTGTTGCTTAGCATAAGGCCTTAAGATTCAAGAGCACTTTCAGACTAGCATTTTTCTGCTCCTACAAAACCTGTTTTAAAAAATTGTAACATATGAGTATTTTTAACTGCACAAAGACTAGTACAAGTCTTTGTGCATAAGTTGATACGTAATATACGTTTTCCTGACTAGTGCGCAAAAACGAACTTTGCGCACGCTACGCGCGCGGTAATTTCTTTTTTGACGCACTTGTTATGAAAAAAACCGTCCCTTACACTTGCAAAAACTTTTTTAACTCGGGTGATTGTCGCCCTCGTTTCACTCGGGCTCCAACTTTCACCTACGCCGAAAAAAAGTTTTCCCGCACTAGTTAGGAAATGCACTAATAATTCAACTCAAAAGCTCAATGCGTAGGTAGCCTAGACGGCAATCGCTAACTGGTACTAGTCGTCTTTGCACTAGTGTAGATTTAGTTGTTCTGACGGAAGATCAGCGCTGTGGACTCTTGAGTCTACAGCACGTATGCTGAGTCAGCGCCAATTCTATACCACGACACATGACTCTTGCGCAAATAAACTATAGGTTAACTTAATTCATAAGTTTCAATGTTATGTATTTATTTTGTTTAGTTTTTGTTTTCCTTTTTTGTGTTTGTATCACTGCGAATGTAAGTTGTGGATTGAATAAAGTTTTTATCTATCTATCTATCTAACACTCAGTAGCGTACCTATAGTTTTTTCTCTCAATCACAGCTAGTTTTCCAAGAATGCGACAAAGACTTTGTTTCATTCATGACATCTTGGCTACGCACCCTGGGGCCTAAACCACAAAACTTTACAAACGTACAATTCTACAAAATTGACAACTTTTTGTTTGGTAATTTATACAATTTTGTAGAAATTGTACGCTTGTAAAGTTTTGTGAGATAGGGATCTTATTATAAAAAAAAATAGCCAAATGAACGCCAAAGAGCCGCCATGTTGGTTTGAGCCGTTTAAGTGTGTAGCTGATTGTTATTTTTTTGGAAAACTAGTAGCGCTGCAACCGTACCTCGAAGGACACGCATGCGGTTCCTCAGCCGCAGTTTACCGTCCCGTCCTAAAACAACGCAAACTGCTGGTCTGAAAGGGCTCTTAGCCGGTTTACGGCTAGGGACGGACGGCATGAGCCATTCGTCAGCCGCTGACAAGGGAATCGTTAGCCTGTCACTCTACGTAACGTAATTACGTGCCTATTCTGTGCCTATTGTTACTATTCTATTATATCTACCGAATGCCATTTCAGATGGTACATTAGTTATAGTTGTTATTTAACTTTATTTACATTCTCATTCAAATATACTAACAAAAAACCTAGCATAATCACCAAGTGAGTGTCAAAGCTGAAAATTTGTTGGGGTGGGGCGGGCCCAGCCCAAACGGAGATGGCGAACCATTTATAGGAGATCGAGGGAAAACACGGGGAAAATTTTGTTCTCTTCATCTAAACTAAGCTTCGACTAAACTAATAGGTACCTACACAGTACAGTATGCGCGTAGACAGCGGTATTTAGGTAGTACAAGTAGGTAAATTATACATTTACTGATTGGTTTAATAACCACATATTCTTACCCACTAGCGAAGGAAAACTGCTCCTGGATTAGGTACCTATCTATTAGGTTCTAGATAGTACTCCGGGTAGGCCATCCTAGCTAACATTGTTTTGATGAGAAGTTGGGTTGGAATTGTTCCCTTTGGAAACTTCTCAGAAATGTAAAGTTAGCAAACAACTGACTCATGCCTAAATCGCACTGGTACTTACATAGGTACTTTATTTATTTATGTCATCACGCCTTATCAATGCTTATTACACAATAATTTATAATATCTTTGTTAAATTCTCGCAAACAACGTACCTACAGCGTGCAACTTCCTCTAAATTTTCGTGGAAGTTCCCGGAACTTCCAAGAACTAACCTACTGCATCTTTAAAAACTTGCACATTGCTAGGCCCACCATGCGATGGATCTATGTCCTATGAAGGATCCTATGTTTATTTAGATATGCGTTACACAATAAAACAATTTCAGAGTCAGCAAAACAGGTACGCAGTACGGTGAGATAACCAAGTGTAGTACGATGCTCTCATTCATTGAAAACATCGCTAGCATTCGTGAACTACGCCGCGCAAGCTTGCTCGTGCTCATCTCAGTAGCGTGTTCGTGTGGGGTAATAGCTATTGCGCATTCATTATAATGTACAGCTTCCTTTAACACGAAAAATACGAAGATTTTCATTTGAAACAAAGCATCTATAAGCGTTTTTTCGGCTACGTTTTGAACCCCCCCCCCCTCCCCCCTTCCTGGTGATGTTTGGTGAGTTTCTTGGCTACTCCCCCCCCCCAAGCAGCAGTCTCACGTGTATTTTTCTGATTCAACTTTTCACGTTCGCTAGCCGAAATTCACAATATTTCTTAGTTTGTGCATCGTAGAAAATACACGTGAGGTCTCCTTGTACCCCCTCCCCTCCCCTAACGTGATCTTTCGTGATGTTTTCTTGGACCCCCTCCCCCCTATAGGACCTCGCGTGATTTATGCTGTCCTACTTACTTGACTTGTACGTGCCATTACTTTCGTCGTCGTGTCGACTATAGATATTTGCCGAACTAGGCGATTTCTCATGCTTATGGAGGTTTTGTAGAATCAGGACGGGATACAGGTCTCATACTCCACGATGTCAAAAAGAAATATCTTTTCGATTCCGCCTATTTTGCGGCGGGTACCTTTTCGGAGTAATATACTTTGAAAACCGGCCTTTTTGGCAGGGGAGTCCTTGATGCCCCAGACGCACATCGTTTCCGCAGGGGCAACGATAAATGCAGTACTTGGGAACAAGTTTCATGCTCGACTGTTATTCCAGTAGGCTACAGTACTGACGAGACGATGGCTCTGGCGAGCTATAAGCTCTCTTGATACCGCGCACACTGGTTTGCCGACGCTCGAGTACCAGCGCCAGCGCAATAACAACACGGCTAGAGTAGCGGTGCCGTGCGTGAACGGACGCCGCCGAAATCGCGTCGCACGCCACTACTTGCGTACCGGAACACTTGATACTGTCGTTATTGATAAATTGCGCTCGAATTGAGCTCCTTAAACCCACTGCACCGATACCTCCCGGTAATCTAACAATGTCACATTGTCACGCCAAAGATAGACTAATGCCAACTTACTCAAACATTTGCTCTCGACCTGATATCCTTGGCTTGGTCTTAGAGAGCTACTGCGTATCACATTATGTGTTAAGATACGGAAGTTGCTATTCCGTGTTTTGATGCGAATCGATTGACCCGTTTCAACAAAAACTTATCAGGTTATTTAAATTGAATGTTAGCTCCTCGTCAAGGTTGTTGTGGTCTTTATTTTTGCGTGTAATAAATAACGAGCAAAGCAGGTTCCAGGGGTCACTTTGTCCGAAAATATCGGGTTGCGTTTGTAAGTCCTGTTTGGGACTGCATTCATAACTTCGTTCCTATAGATTTAGCGTAATGTATAATATATACTGACACGTCACAGATACATAGCTAAAAAGAAGATATGCTGTGTGTATAGATACCTTATTAAAATGATAACAGTTTACTTGAATAAGTATGTTTTAATATTATCAAAAAGAAGAAAATTATGCTCAATATACGTAATTTAACAGTTTCAACGTAGGTAGGTGTCGTCTTGATACGTGCCTACGCCACCATAAAACATGAATAATGGTAGCTTGCCAATCACGAGTCGTTTAGGCAGGCAACAATGTTATCTATATTGGACATGGCCATCCTGAGACAATCTTTAAAACATTGAACCAGTTTTAGGAAATCGTGACGCTAGTGAAACGAGTCTAGCACGAATCATGCGGCATTTATTTTCTTTCTAGGGAGCGTGCTGCTGGGCCCTTAACCTTAGAATTGAATTGAATGAACATTGGCTACCTTTCCTAGGTAAAGGATTCATGAATAATGGAATTAGTCTGCAAGATAGATTAATACTGAGTTGTCAATCAAATAAAAAATACAAATATAAAGATCTCTTTGCGACAGACTCACGCAACTCTTTACGCAAGGCTCGTCAGTTGGCACTTTGCAGTTTACGGCAAATCTTCTTAGTTTTCCGTTTACTTAATCGATAAGATTCAATAAAAACGGCCACCATTCTAGAATTGAATATATCTGGAAGATAAATGTTATTCTTTTATATTCCTGGGGAAAATTATGGTGATTTATCTGACGGATTTATTTATCTAGGAATTCTGAAACAGGCGGTAATCATAGGAAACAGGAGGTACTCTAACTGAATACAAATGTTATGGGCATTGTAAAAAGTATAGAGAACAACATATTCAGTTGGCAAAAAACTACAGACGGCGCCGCCGCCGCTATAAAAAAATATAAACCAACACTGTCAAAAGTCTTATTAAAATACCAAGGATGTTTTATTTAACAAAAAATCCCATTGGAAGTAAAAACATGAGCTTCTTAATGTACATGAATGACAAATTAAAATTTAACGGTCGGACATCTCGTGATACCCATCGATATGTTTTGATTACCTGTGATTCCGATTTGCGGTGATCTGTCTGTAGACTTATGTTGGTCCGTGTTTAAAAAATCGTTTGCCGTCGTTGCCGTGACGTTCTAACAAGTAGATATGCGAGTGCGAAAGTGAGCGTAGCACGATAAACGGCTAAACGTATGACCATTATAATCCACCTGGGGGTTACCATGACGTACGAATGCGATTCAGTTTAGGTCGAGAGAAATGAACAAGGCTATACGAGTCGTATATCTCTGGCCCTTTCCCTGAACCTAAACTTCGCATTAGTACGTCATGGTAACCCCCCTGGTCGCACTTGCCTATTTAGGAAAGGCATCTAACTATTAAAGCTTACTGGTAGTCATCACCATTATCATCATTATAAATAAAAATAAATAAATAAAAAAATCATCAGCGGAAAGTTGTCCAATATCCATCAGGCCTGTACTAGGTGTCCCAAAACTATGGGACATGACAGGAAAGTCCCTACTCTAAATATTGTTGATAAGACTAACTAGACTGTTTTGGTAAAAGATACTTTATCTTATTTTTAATAGCGAGTAATGCAGCATTCATAGTCTTGTATGACAGGTAGCTATTTTTATGATTTTTTAGGCCATGAACAGCAATATATCATTTTCTTATACCAATTTTAATAATTAATTATTATAATTTTCCCCTTTCTTTCCCTATTCCTTTCTTCTGAGATACTATGTTACTTTAGAAGAATTATTTCTTTAGGTATATGCTCTAGCTAGATTAACATGATATAACAGGAAATGTTTATTTTTTTCGTAATTGAGTGGGTTCGATTCAGACGAGGCAAGTAGGTAATTTATAGAAAATCTGTGAATGCAGAATTACTAAGTATTTAAAAATAAGATAAAGTCTTATTTCAGCAAAATACCCTATTTACGGTATATATATTTAAGGTACTTTCCCTTCATGTACCTACCGTAATAAGTTTTGAGACAGCCTGTATATGCCTCCTCTGAACTCATGCAATGTCGAAGGTGGTTGAATTTGGAATATGTAATAGGTTGGTCAAATATTTCGAGGATAATATATTATTTCATGAACACCAGTATGTATACCGCCAGGGCAGGTCGACCGTCGACGCTGTGCGTGCAGTTCACCAGCGATTACTGAATATTAGAATAATTATTATTCAAATATTCATTAATGCACTAGCAGCTTATGGAACTGATGTGTATATATATCACTCCTCTTGTATTTATATTGTACTATTTAAAGTCTTAAAATAACCGTCTACCTAGTCTATTTTCGAAGCATGCACTGATGGTGCACTAACAATATTTGTGAATGATTTTGACATAATTATTGTTTTTTATTAGACATAAAATTTTCTGAATCTGAAACATGCTCAGAATGTAATTTCGATTCGATTATCCCCTACGAGTATCTACGGGGGTAAAACTCACGATTTTTCCGATAGACTTAACGTCATATATTAAGGATCTCACGGACTTTATACGGACATTAACTTTACTTATCTTTACTCCATAACCATTTTCGTTGGGTTATTGTCGCGGCAATTAAAATAATATAGTATAAAAAACGTTATTACACGTACCAAGTTACAAACAAGTTACATTTTATGAACACTAGAATAAGGCTAACGACCATTTAAGAGATCTCTTCCAGTCAACCTTGGACTTGCTACGGACTCTGACCATCATACATTAAGCTCCTACGTGGCTCCTATACTTGTTTGTGTGACGTCACCTAAAGCAGGGCAATTTCTTACAACGCCCCGGCCCTTTCCTCCCAATGAGAAAAAGCTAAATTAATGAAATGTATGTGATAAAAATCATAAAAAATATTACTTTTACCTACCTTATTGAGATTCGTTGTTATTTTGTTTGTTATATTAATGTTATAATTAATTGTTAAAGCTGTAGTAATGGCTTACATCGCGTATATTAATGTAATATAATTGACTTAATGAAATGACGTAAGGATTACGTTTAGAATTTTTAGTCTTATTCGTATTATTTGTCGTATTATTATTTTCAAAATTATTTTACATTCCGTACAAATTAAAATTGCATGCTAATGTTTTTTCTTAAGAAATGTCTCGCTGCGTTTCTTAGGTACCTATCCCAAACTTGGGATACCTTGCTAATAATACAATGATAAAAAGTAATAGATTTTTTCTTAGGTCAGAGGTGTAGGGTTAGAACCATACTCGATTACTTATTTATTTGTTTTTAATTTGAAAATACTTGAATGAAAGTGAATAATATATTTAATATATTTATTTCGCTGTAACAATTGGTAAATAATTGATTACAAGGTTGGGGCATCGGTATAAAAAACTTGTGTTAAGAAAAAAATTAGCAATATTTTCTAATTTAGTATGTTAGAATTGTACAACCACATACATATGTGAATGAGCTTATAAAACTTCCCACTTTGTCGTTTGCCATAAAGCCGCTTTGTCAGTTTATTCATATGAAGATACAAGGAAATCTCGTCTTTATGGTAAGCGTCAAAGTGGGACGTTTTACTAAAAACTAACACATATGTTTGCATAATTTAATTTTGCATAAAACCAGCGTGACTCAGGTGACCGTAACCATGCCAATAACGGACAAAAAAAAAGATTCACATGTGACCGACGGGAGCTGATCACCTGACGTTAATGGGGCTCGGCAATTGTTCCCAACGCTTACCAAACATTCGCTTCGAAGAACCAGTATAAAGGCATACTTCATGTAAATTATTATCAACACTTGCTTACTTCATGTTAAATATTATAATTTATAAACCACTAAATTATGTTTGTCTCTAGGTACACGATTATACAGCTGAACAGATTGAAATATCATTTGATATTGAGATAGTTTGAACCCCGGGGAGAAAAATTGATTAGTTTATATTCCAGGAATCATTGATTAAGGATATGAAAAGGTGGTACAAATGCGTGGACGGATATTTTTGACTACTCGTTTTCAGAGCGATTAACTTAGAAACCGTAAGGAGAACCTTGGAAGTTATTTTTGAAGGAATACGAATGGACTGACGAAATTATTAAAAAAGTTGTTTAATTAGCTAGTCAAGCACTGAACAGAATTAATCAGATTAGAGATAATTCTCTCTAATTTGATTAATTCTGTGACCTTTGTAAACTCAAAACCATGCAATAAAAAATATTTGTATTTGTAAGTATAAGTACCTACCTAATTTATGGTTCCATATTTTTTTACAATTTTTTAATGAATATGCCCGCCCGAAGAATAGCAACTCTGGTAGATAAACGAGATTTAGGTCTTATCACAAATACATAAACAAATAATTAAATCTTTTAAAGTACACGCTTAAGGTACGACTATTATTTATGATGTTTGAGTACTGGTTTTGTCTTGTTTTTGAGAAAACGCTTGTTCCAAATTTGCCTAAGTACCTACCTATCTACTGAATTAGATAATATAATTAAGTATAAGGAACTTGAATAACTAATTATTAAATAACATTCAGACATAAAACATAATTATCATTTGACTCTAGATCTATTAGGTAGGATTATTCATATTAAGTGATGTAAATCACCCTAGTATATCGTATCAAAGTGTGTCTGGACAAGTAGGAAGGAAAAAGTCGTGTTACAATTTACAATATATGTGTGTAACACATGTTAAGTTCTTATACATAACCCCCTTTTTCAACCCCTAATAATTTTAGTAAAGGTCCTATTTGTATTCCTACAAAAACTAATCTTATGATTTAGGTTATATATAGGTACCTAAATAAGTAATAAACTACGACTTTTAATAAATAGGTAAACTACGACGAAACAATATCTAGCTAGTTACACGAAGATAACTACGACTACTACGAGGCACATGTCTGCTTACGTAGGTATTTATTTAACTAAAAACTTTCAAAAACAGATTGACTTATATTTTGGAGTACCTATGTTCTGGAGCGGACCACAATGTCAATAATTTTCTTGGCAAACCATATTAGTTGAATGGTCGGAGTGACCAATACAGGGTGTTTTTTTTTCGACCGTTCAAATTCTACGTAGTGAATGTGTAGGTCATACTCACCAACTTTTACTATGGGGACAACGTCGAAATCGCGAAAAAAAAATCAGCTGTTTCATACAAATTGGCGGCATTACGCCGGCCGAAATGTATGAAACAGCTGATTTTTTTTTCGCGATTTCCACTTTGTCCCCATAGTAAAAGTTGGTCAGTATGACCTACACATTCACTACGTAGAATTTGAACGGTCGAAAAAAAAACACCCTGTATAAAATGGTACCTATCTATATAATTTCATATAATAGGGTAACTCGAGGTTTTATTATACTGGTTTATATAAGAACTCGACTCTTTCGCTCGCAATTCATCCCCTTCAGAGATCAGTGCTATGACGAAAACGGACTTATAGGCTTAAAACGGTAGAACTTCGTGCCTTCTCTTTCCATTCAAATCCTAGCTCAAACAGTATTTACATGTTTTTACGTAGTATTTGCAGAGGGATCTGGCTGTCGACTGCCGCAAAGTGTAGATATAAATAGGGTGAAACGGAGAGCCTCCGTCCGCACTCTTTCGAGAGTGTTCCCTTGTGAAACTCCTGTTTCAAGACCCGTGTTGTGTTCAACACTGTTCATAGCCACTCCGGTGGCAGGAGCAAACCAACCCGACCGAAGACAGCCGCTTTTATAGCCTTTTACATCGGTGAGTACCTTATTACCTTTGCTTAGTAGTATCATTGTTATTGGTCAAACATGGTAGTAAAAGGTATACATGGGTATATTGGGTATACATGGGAAGTAAAAGGTTCTTCAACTTGTAAGCAGAGAGGGCTTTAATGTGAACTAGCGGAAATTATTTTACACGATACGGGATTTAATTGCATATAAATAGGCTTCGAAAATTACCTCCAACGTTTT
>JALPQI010010639.1:0-32233 GCA_025490895.1 Thaumatotibia leucotreta
AAAGCCCTTCGCCTACGGCGTCGGGCTTCTAACACTCTCGTTAGTAATTCCGTCTTTACCTCCCTTGATGCACAATGTACTATTGTTAGTCATGTACCAGTGTACCTACCTTTTTATTGAGCTTGAAACAGCTTTACAATGTATGAATTATATTTAACAAGTTTCACAATAAAGGTTAAATAAACATATTTTGCAAAGTGTACAGAAGGTATAGGGATTATTTTTATTAATCTTCTGATACCTATACGGTTATAACACGCCCCTCGAAATAAAATTGGCTACCTACCGAATATACCATGTACCGCAATCCAGATTGCATACAATTTACATACGCGCGGACTAAAAAGTGGCACGAACGTCGAAAGCCGGGCACAACCGGATTAATAACTTCATTAGTCGCTTGTTTCTCTCGATCGACACCACGTATTTCACTATAATCCTATTATGGTATTCCACGTTTTCCGGAAACGGAATTGTGACTTTGTGACGGTAGTTTTCGATGAAATATGTCGGGTAGGCTTTTGGGGCAGTATTGCAACGTCGGTACTTGGATACAAATGCGTTTTTTTTTTAAGTTTTCCGTTAAAATGTTTTCCGCTCCCCTCTTTATCTGAATAGGTACATGGGTACTCACTAAAATATGATGAGGAAAGATGATTATTAGCTAATAGTACGTACCGCATGAGAACGAATATAAATTTTATTATGTCATAGAGCTAGCTTGATATTGAAATCGGAATTTGGCTATAAAGATAACTTTGTAATCATTTATAATATCTATATTTAGTAACTTAGCAGTCGTGGCGCCCGCGATTATTGAATGTTATGGATTTGTTTATCACAATTTTTTATTTGTTAAGCAAATAGAAATTTAATATTTAAACATAATTTGAACCAGTATACTCGTAATTACATGTTTTAACTCTTATTAGTCTTATTACTCTAACCCACAAACAACTATAATAATGCAATATAGCATGCAGTGAGTACAGTCAGCAAAAAGGAGTAGAATTAAAAAGTGGCACACAGTCATATCGTTCCGTATTCTTCGTTTCATTTTCATTCGTTTGAGAAGCACGAGACTACAACTTATTTACTTTACTTTATAATTGTTATTTTTTGCCAGACTGTAAGTAGTAGGTATTTTTCATTTACTATTATTATTGAATGATTTTTATGATTGAGGGCTGCCACGAACTTGAAAAAAATGTACAGGAACCCAAGAATAACGACTATGATTTCCCTAGTTATAATAAAAATTACGGATGCGTCAATCAAAGCAATCAAAACTAGACTTTGACGACAGTTTCACGAAGTCAAATTGCGGTGGAGCAGAATAGATTTGCTCGAAAGGTTAATAAATAAGGGGTCAAAAAATGCGAGCGGCGTGAGTTGCGATACGAGCCCGAAGGGCGAGTATCGCAATTGAAGACGTCGCGAGCATTTTTTGAACTAATAATACAACGTTGCATACTATACTTTTTCTACGACTTAGTGACATAGCATACACAGAACTAATAAAATATCATACATCACTGAGCGCCACACATCTATTCCAGTTGTCACCAATAAACACCTAGATCTATATAAACAAACTAAAATAATATTGTTAGCTCATACATACCTGCACTCCCAAAAGGAGCAGGCAGAACATTAGAAATTAATTATAATTATAATGAAACAAATCACTTTTTTCACAGGCACTGCACATTTGCATAAACTATGCAAATCGACTCAAATCAAACCTATACAGAACTGGGGGCCGTCCTCGAACTACGAAATTCCCAAAACTCGAGCATCCGTTTCTGTCACTCTAATAATAATCTTGTTGAAGTGACAGAGACAAATGATCGAAACTCAATTTCGAAGTTCGCGGTAGTACTTTCAACTGCTAGTTGAAAGCGGGAAGGTTTTTTTTAATGCAGCTGTCATTGTCTATGGATAAGTTTGCTTTTAAAACCGCGCTTAGTTGCCAGAGGTAAAAATAATTTTGCATAATATGAAATTTGTAATTGGTACAAAAATATATTATTATATCACATTAATAATTTAAAAACAAAACCTTTATTTTAAAATTATATTTTAACCTTATATTATTTTAATTTATAATTATTGTAATAAATAATCTGGTACTAATGTTGGTAGCAGCGTAAAAATTCGAAGATCGGAACAAATTCAATATGGCGTCTATCATAGGTGTGATGTGGCAGTCTGTGGTAGCACGCAGTACGTTTTTGAGTCTGTTCGGAAAGTGACGACGTCTGGCAGCGAGAGACGCCCATATATCTCGCGTGCCTTCTCTTACCGAACAACGCTGCAACATTACGTTACCGGCTGAGAGTGCGTTTTTGAGAAATAGACTATAGACTTTTGACAGATGTAATTATGTATATCTTTACAATAGTGTGCGTAGCTATGTAACTAGCAAAAAAAAGGTCAGGAGTAGAAAAAAATAAAAATAGACCTAGTCTCGATACTTTATGGCTTGTGTTGTGAATACTTAAGCGCCGATATACATATAATCAGTAGATACATATTGGATACGTACTTAAATACAAAGAAGACCATAAGGCAGTCATGACTATAGATTTTTTGTGATACATGCAAATGAAAACAAAATTTTACGTATTAACTTTTGTGTAACAACTTTTAGCAATGAAAAAAGGTGTTAATTTCAAATTTTCTATGAGCGATTAACAATACGCGCCTACATTTTTTAAATATGACGTCTTTTTCTACTGCCAAAGGTTGTTGGACAAAGTACACACTTTAATTAGTATGACTATAACTTTCGTAATACAATTGACGCGATAGGGATTTTTAGTTTGATTAAGTCCTACAAAGTTTTTGCAATCGACTCAAATAAAATTGTTAAATAATAAGGTAAAGACAGTTTTAAATTATATTTAATTATTATAATATTAATGTCAGTTCTATAATTTTGCAAAAACATTAGTATTTGCCGGATGCTGAAAGACAAAAATGTAGTTGCTATTTATATCAGAATGACCGCTTTATAAATAAAACTCACTATCACAAATATGCTGCGTTTAAAATACAGATAAGTGGGTTTTACCAACTTACAATTACGAATCGTGGGGAATTACTACAACGATAAATAAATGAGTAACATTTTTCACAACAGTGTCAACCCAGCGCAGCGAAGTTTGCAGACGGGTTATTGAAACGTTTCGATTATGTGACGTGGTGAGTTGTAAGGGAACACAAAATAAAGAGATTGAAATTTCATTAGCCGAGGCGTTGGGGCGGCACGGCGAGTCCGCATGGGTATTTACGGCGAGGGGTCCAAGCGGGGGGTCCAGGGGGTCGAAGCGAGGGGTCGCGGTGAGGGTGGCTCGCGGGCGGCTGGCCTCAAAAGCTTCACAGTTGGCTGCGCCAGAGTTGACCCGCCTTGCAAACACGGGCGCTCGATCATATGGAACCCTTTCGCATTCCCTTACATTACGTTTTTTTACTGATCGTAATGGACTTCATTGACTTAATTTACATGTTTAATAAGATATTGTACCGTTGACATTGCACTTCCGGATTGGATTGAGATTTATATACAAAATTATTATTTAATATTCGCACCTCGTTCACTATTGGCCCTCCTTCAATAACTGGGTCGGGATTTATAAAGTTACAATTTTGCTCTTTGCCTCTCTTTCTAGGCAATATGTGCGTGCATTAGAGAGGCAAACAGCGAAATTATAAAATGTAACTTTATAAAACGCGACAATGGTCACTTTACAATAAAATGGATTCCGTCAGCTGTATATGTGGCCAGTTAATGATTTACAGTTTATTGCTTAACTCAGTTGCATATATTTTGGAGTATTGAGATGATTTCTTCTTTTATTGTAAAGTAATAGCAGCAGCAGCAATAGCATAGACAATTTTAACGAAAATACCGTCCGAGAGGTTGCTTTAATCTTTTATTTCTACTTACTGTGACATAAAAGTCTACAAACATGATGATGCTTATGTTTAAACCTAATAGATATACTCTAAATTCCTGTAAACGGTCTTACCCGATAGTCTATCTTATTCATATTAATCAAAAGGTAAATTTTCAAAAAGTATGGAAATTAAATTGAGGTAGTATCCACACTATTCTTTGGCGGAAATCAGTACAACCCATTGGGTCCATATAGGAATTCAGTGTTAAGCTACGTTCATAGCTTAAAATAAAATTTACTTTGTAACAGAAATTTACTTTCAAAATGGGTATTGGAAACTGTATTTTTACTGACAGAATATATTGCTGAATTACTCGAACCAGTATATCTGTATTGTACAATTTAAATTTGGAAGTATTGCTCTATATGATAGGTAGGAAGATGTTTGAGTAAAAACGATGATACTGAATTAAACGACAGCGACAAACGAATCAATCTTTGGAGATTTAAGTGTACAAAGTTATTTTACAAAATTAAAACAATCTAGTTCTGAAATCACCAGTAAAACAATGCAAAATGATAATTGGGCATTTTCGCGAGAAGAGATCCAAAAACTTATTTTTCTGAAACAGGTAAATTTTATGTTTTTCCTGCTCAGAATCACGAGCTCTTTCGATCCTACTAGAAGAAAAAAAGTGTCCCAACTTTTTGTTTCTATTACGTGACCGTTTTTCAAACACTTTGTACAGCGGTTACAAGGTGGAGAGCATGTAAAATGTATGAAAAATGTGGGACCATTTTTTTCTTGTACTTTTTTCTCCTAGATTGAAAGAACTCGTTATTCTGAGTAGGAAAAACAATAAATTTACCTACCTACCTTAAAAAAAATTTTTTTTGGATCTCTTCTCGCGAAAATGCCCAATTATGACGTTAGGCATTTGTTTAGTAACAGTAAATTTCGGCATGTTTATGATTAAATCGTTTAAATCGCGATATCGTTGGGGATAGTGCAATAAAGCGTAACTAACAAATTCAATTAATATCAATTTGAGTGTTAATTGTTTGATATTTGAACTTTGGTAGTTACGCGGTATTTCACTATCTCCGACGATATAATTATTTTCTTTTTGTTTACATCGTTGACATTTGATGACATTCAACGTCAGAAGACATTTTTTTTTAAATTTATTTCATGACCATGGAACCATGGACCATGTCCTTCAGTCGAGAGTACGTCAGAAGTCAAAAAGTAGTCGTTGCCAGTGAAAGAAATGAATAACTGAAAATCCGCCATATGGCGAGGGTCAAATAGGAAGTTGTCACGCATTAAATATGTCCATTATGTCCAACACTTAGTAAAAAAAATAAGCATTAAGGGGTTGATTCAATTAGGAATAAAAAGTTTGCATACTGGTTTTCTGGTTGGCGTTATCATGTATTAACAATGATACCACACACTTATCAGATGACACGTAGTTAATCATAATTGATTAAGTTATTATCAGTGAAAAATACTGGACATACACTTTATCACCATGTATCATAATGGGCTTAGAATTGGATATTGAGATTTACTCTTTCGCTAAACATTGATCGTTGTAATCTTTACTGCCATTTTATCTGTTAACATATTTTGTATCTCTGAGACACTGGCTGGAAAATCCAGGTTTAATTCCGGTGAATTCAACCGTGTGACATACAAGGGCATCAATTTATCTGTAGGTAAGTAAGTACGTGTTAAATTGGTAGATCGAGTCCGAAACACCACGCTGCGATCCAAGACCAAAATCCTTGATGTAGCTCGGAAAGCGGCCAAGCTAAAGTGGGACTGAGCTGAACACGTCTGCCGGATGCCTAAGGATGCCGGACGACGTTCGAATGTTTTGTTCGCGAATGTTCGAGGGTATTCTCTGAAACGTCGCCGGCAGCGGGTAACCGACGACGTGTCAGAGAAACCACCCTCAAACATTCGCGAACAAAACATTCGAACGTCGTCGGCGGTGGACATGCGTCGGTCGTCGGTCGCCGGCCAGAAAAACAAGGGCCTGATGAGTTGTGGGGCAAAATCACCACAGTGGGAGCCCAAAAACTCGAATCGAGCATCTGGTAGACCACGCCGGCGATGGCGAGATGAAACTGGACTCTTGAAGGAATGGTCAAACACAGCGCTTGACCGGGACCAGTGGAGAGATTGGGGGGAGGCCTTTGCCCAGCAGTGGGACACGACAGGCTCCAAATAATAATATTAATAAGTATGTTGTATGGTACGTATATAAATACTACTATTTCAGTGCATTAAACATTTCCGTTTATCAAGTTTGTCAGCCTCCGATTGATATAATTGTATCACTATTATAAAAGATGAATACTCGTAGGTATTAAGCTTTTAATGAATTGCCAATTTTATTTTGAATAATTTGATCTGGCCCCTATTTCACCACAATGACAAGCGTGTCAATTGAAAAATATCACGAACACTGACGTCACAAGCCTCCGTAGGCTACGGTTACAGCTTACTATCGGACGGCCCATGTGCTTGCTTGCCACCAACATAAAATTATTAATAATAACGTTACTTCACCGTTAGTTAACTTCTTTTTAATTTTGGAAAGTAATTTATATTTCAAACACGATTATGTGGATCTGAATGTGTATATAATTATGTTTACTCATATAATACAGTGTGTGGCCTACAACCGAGGTGAAAATTTAAACGGTGCACTAATAAGCTAAACAATAATCGTTTCCAAATGAAATAAAAAAAAACATTTTTTTTTCTTGTAATTTTCGTTATAATGGGTTTACTTGACTTAAAAGTTATTAATAACTTATGATTTTTGAAATATTAAAAAATGTACAAATTGTTAAAAAATAACGCTTGTTGCCAAAATTAGTGAAAAACTGCAACTGACAAGCTACGATATCGTGATCCTAAAATCCTGTACTTAGGGTCCATAACTTTGAATATCAATATTATATCCAAACTTAACAATTTTGAAACATGGGTAACCTTTACCTTTACAGAATTATTGCGGATAGTCTAAGGAGTAACTCATTTTATTTTTCTCCCGTGTTAAAGGCCACACACTGTGTATGTATGTGTTTTTACCACTTTTTACATAGTCTTCGCAATCCAAGTCCTTGCAAACAAAATAATTACAATTTTGGTGTCTACTTTAATGACTTTGTTTGCGAATTCCTGAAGAATTGTTTAAGATATGACGTCACTTAGTAAAAATAATCATCCACGAGAAATCAATCAATCTGATGGTTTAGAAGTTTATCGTATTAAAGACATTTAGCCTGTTTAATGGATACATGATTATCAAGTTGATGGGCACGCCTTAGATAAAATTGGTAATTTGATTAATGTTATACAGCAGCTAGAATTCACAATCTGGTTACGTGTAATTATTATGCAAGATACTGAACGTTGTAATTTTATCGATTAAAAAAATCAGAAACGACTTGGAGAACTGACAATGTCAAAATTATTTTTTTTTGATAAACCAACATACACGAGCATGCACATTTTCTTTCAGAATAACTGATGGATACTTCAGCCGTCCAATAAAAATAATACAGTTATTTAACATACAGCCATAATAAATATAGATACAGTCCATAGACTATGACATCGGACGTTTATTTGCTTCCGTGATAAAAATAACTCTCTAAGTAGGTATGTGGGAAAATGCTAATTTTTTTGTTGGAGTTTTGCACCCAATTTCTGATCACTGATACCACTGTGCTACTATTACTGATTTCAAAATAATTTTATGTTTTATTTTTAATGCATGCTGGCCGTAAGGTATATAATTATATTTTTTTAATAAGTCCCCCAGAAATAATATAAAATGACTTCTCGTGTCAGTTGTGTAGGGTAACAACCGAAGGTTTTTATTTTAAATATTTGATATTGTGTATTAGAAGCGCCTGCAATGATATCCTTATAAACATGTACATCTAACGCGTACTCAAAAATGCCCCCATAATCAAATGTGCATGTGCAATTGAGCAGCGATGAGCAGGACATAACGCTTTTCTTAACACAGCGCATAATTTATGTTCGCGCTTCGCGCAACATCTGAACTTTTACAAAATGCCAGTATAAGATAGCCTATCAAAACTTTTATGGACCAATCACAACTATTTTTAAAAAGAGGTTTAAGTTTATAAAAATAGGTTAATATAAAAATTCATTTGTGTGATGTAGACACACAAATGAACTCAACTCAACTCATATTGAAGACGGGGTGACACAAACGAAATTTAACCGTTTTTTAGTTCGAAGCGAAGTGCTTATTGCTAGGTCTGCTAGAGTTTAAAATCGCTTTGACACTTACGTTCCTCTCAATGTCAGCCGCGTAGTTGACGGTCCGCTGCGGCCGCCGGCGCGCGGCGCGTGCGGCGCTCGCCGTCAAAAAGTTCCCGGACACGGGGCCCGGCTGCGACATGGTGCGCCGCCGCACGGGCAGCTCTTCCGTCGACGAGCCATTTATTGAGGTGTTTATAACCTGCGAGTCATCATCACCCTATCTCAGTTCACTGCTAGCAGCCTCCTATTAACTGACCATAGTTTTGCAGAAAGCGACCAACTTACATTTTTGTCAGTCTGATTTATGCTTTAACATATACGTATTGTATTTGGTCGCCACGACCAACTTCGATGTTTTGTTAATGCAGAAAGAATTCTGCTTGACAAAAAATCTAAATTGATTGTTTTCTGCAAAACTATGGTCAGTTAATAGGAGAGGCCTACTAGCAGTAGACTGAGATAGGCTGTTGATGACTCGTTTCCAGGTTATAAGCACCTCACTAATGGCTTGTCAAGGGAAGAGCTGAACGCGCGCCGCCGCATCATGTTGAACTTGTTGACTTCGAGCGCCGCACGCGCAATTTATGGCGCGCAGCTTTAACGTTTTATTTGTTCAAAAGTGCTTATTGCTAGGTCTGCTAGAGTTGAAAATCACTTTGACACTTACGTTCCTCTCAATGTCAGCCGCATAGTTGACGGTCCGCTGCGGCCGGCGGCGCGCGGCGCGTGCGGCGCTCGCCGTCAAAAAGTTCCCGGACACGGGGCCCGGCTGCGACATGGTGCGCCGCCGCGCGGGCAGCTCTTCCGTCGACGAGCCGTTTATTGAGGTGTTTATAACCTGCGAGTCATCATCAGCTTACCTCAGTCCACTGCTAGCAGTCCCCTATTAACTGACCATAGTTTTGAACAAATTGACCAACTTACATTTTGTGTCAGTCTGATTTAAGCTTCAACATATTGAATTAGGTCGCCACGACCAATTTCTCAAATCAAAATCAAATCGAAATTCGTCGTATTCTGCAAAACTATGGTCAGTTAATAGGACAGGCCTGCTAGCAGTAGACTGAGATAGGCTGTAATGATTCATTCCCAGGTTATAAAAACCTCACTAATGGGTCGTCAACGGAAGAGCCACCGGCGCGTCGCCGAAGCATGTTGAACCTGTTGACTTCGAGCGCCGCACGCGCAATTTAGTGCGGCACGGTAATTTAGTATGGCGCGCAGCGTTCACATTTTATTTTTCGAACCGAAGTGCTTATTGCTAGGTCTGCTAGAGTTGAAAGTCGCTTTGACACTTACGTTCCTCTCAATGTCAGCCGCATAGTTGACGGTCCGCTGCGGCCGCCGGCGCGCGGCGCGTGCGGCGCTCGCCGTCAAAAAGTTCCCGGACACGGGGCCCGGCTGCGACATGGTGCGCCGCCGCGCGGGCAGCTCTTCCGTCGACGAGCCATTTATTGACGTGTTTATAACCTGGGAACGAGTCATTATCAGCCTAGTCATTATACTACTAGTTCTAGGCTTCTCCTATTAACTATGTCTACAGATGCGTTAGGAGGTAAATGGCCGTAATCGTCATGCTGGGCAAGCGGATTGGCAATAACAGTAGAGTGATTCTCCGAGAAGCGTTTCAAGCGCTCGGAGTTTTCATTGCCGTCTCGCGATTATTACCGAGACGGAAGGACAAGTAGCAACAACATTATGTTTGACTTGGTATTGCTGCTGAATTACGTTTGCATTAAAACAATGCTTAGGGTCATCTCGTATCGTATAATAATACTTGCAGAGGTGACAATGACGAAATGTAAACGCTCAATATTCATCCAATAGTGTGTCCACTATGATGACGCTGCTGCCCATCATCAATCTTCTATCAACGAATCTTGACTGTGTTTTTAACCACAAATAACATCGCAAGCGTTATAATTTTCTTTCATCATTCAACAAATAGTAAACCTAATTAAAACAGCATGAACCTCAGCTTTATTAAAATGACCACAATAGTGATTGGGCGTTTTCGTGTTTTTTTTGATAATCGCCCAAATTCAAGCTCTCGATGATTGACCTACCTACATAAATAACAAAAAAAAAGATAGGTCATTATTTCAGGGTGCTTAGCCAAGTTGCCAATCGCTAGCGCTTGGTAGCACATCGTAGTTTTCCCTCTCTGTCACTCTTTCATATTAGTGCGACAAAGACAGTTAGCTGCCTTTCGCTTACGATTGACGATTAAACGCTAGCGATTGGCAACTTGGCTAAGCATCCAGTTGATTCGACATGAAAGTAACCGTGCGTCACTGAAGGAGTCAACATCAACAATTGTATTTTTCATAATTAACATAATTCAAGTAACTCTTAAGAAGAATATTAACGAAACAAATTATTTTCTAGTAGGTTTTTCATAGGTTTCACGTTCCTTTAATTCATCTCAAAATTGTGCTAAGAATGAATACATATAACATAACCATAGGATATAAGTTTGTTTTTTATCAATAAAAATAAAGAAAAGGCAATAAAAACTCGTCATGGGCATTCCTCCAATAATAACATAAATAGCAAGCTAACTTCAGTGATACCTTTCGTGTGTCGCGGATATTTTTTTCTAATAGTTTCCACGACACTAATCAGTTCGCAGACATACGAAGGGTTAATTTTGTATATTCTCCAAACGCACCGATCTATGGTGTTTTTATTCAACATTACTAGTATAGTAGTATTTCATATTAATTTTAAAATCACATACCCCTGGATCCTTGACAGCTTCTACATCTTGATCCGTTTCATCTTCAGGCTCCTCATAATGCTGCAAAGAAGTCTCCGAATGAAACTTCTTATCTCCCAATCGCTTCCTGTTCACTATTTCATCCAAAAGGTCTTTCCTGATATTTCCCGTATCGGTCATATTTGTTCGTAAATCACTTCAAAGTTTCTGTCCAAAAATATTTTTTATTTACAAGTTAACAATGTACCATTTCTATTGTTTACGCACTGATTATAGACCGCGCTCTTTAATCAAATGATTCGATTAATTCATTCGCAATCTAAATTGCGAGTGAATTAATAAAAATATTCCGATTGTTATCTGTTATCAAGCCGAAACGTAGCAATCTACCGTGTAATTATTGTTAGGTTCATCGAATCATTTCCTTGTCGTGGTATTTCCTTTTGCGATCTATTCTTTTAGTCTGGCAAATCAATAAACAAAGATATGAGTACCTAAGTATAGTCTTGTACTTACGCTATGTTAGTCCACTGCTGACGTAGGCCTCTCCTATTAACCATGCGTATAGACGCATTAGGAGGTAAATGCCCATAATCGCCACGCTGGGCAAGCGGATTGACGATCGCAGTAATGTGTCCACTATGATGACGCTGCTGCCCATCATCAATCTTGTAGAATGGTCAGTGACACTTCAATCACTTAGTCGACTCTTACGACACCCGCAGGAGGAGTTGGGGTGGTGACAAATTTATTCTTACTGCCGTCACCACACGGCAATATTACTTAAGGAGGCATTATTATATTATTAATGTTTTTGTTCACTTCAACTTACAAAATTTGACGCCCGAAAGCTGCAAGCTGCGATTAAAGACGGACAACTCAGTGGATTTCACTGAGTTCATTTGACACACTAATTAGATACGTTTGCTTGATGTATGGTAAATATATATGTATGACATCTGTGGATTTTTTTTTATATACTGAGTTGAAACGGCAACTAAAATCGTGCACTCTGTCACAAACAAGACAACGAAAAGAATTTTGACCCAATTATGAGCTTGTAATTTAGAAAAGCTAAGTGCGACACAATAAAGTATATATACTGAATAACATGTAATTACCTCTTAAATACAGTGCACTCCAAAATGTCCTAGCCAGTAGAGAATAGGTAAAGTCTTACCCCCTCATAAACGGTATAGATAACTAAATTACCGAGAGCTTTGAACTGCATACGTATATGGTTGTGTTTATCATGTATTCTGTGGTATTATTTTTGTATTTTCTCGACTTTTTTACTGTCATCATTTGACTAATAGTAAACCTAATTGTAAAGACATAAGGTCCACTTGAAATGAGTGAGTGTTACTTTTAGTAACACCTCTCAAATGCAATTCCAATCCCTAAATAATTAATCTACAAGTCTCTTTCCGTCTGATATAAATTTTGATAAGACGAGTAGGTTACTCGGTTAGGAGACGTCTATGAATAAGGGGGTTATTGGACGTAAGCCAAAATTCATCAACTCAAACGATATTTCCATTTTTATTTAAATTGCACAGTATACGAGTATACACATCTAACACTAAATTTAATATATTTACACAATATCACACAAACTTAATCCAAAATAATGCTAACTATGAGCGTCATGCAAAGAGATGAAATTTAATGTTGAGAATGAAAAGGCTACTGTGAATTTCGGAGATTTATAAGAAATTGGATATAAATACATCTAAAAAACTACTAGTGATCGTCAATTCCTGGTTTATAAGCATGAGACCAAATATCAGCTATACACACACTCGAGTGAAATCTAAAGAACATTATAATAGGTGCGCAAAGATGGCCGATTGCTAGCCAGACCTTTTTCCCGTAGTACGCGTACCTCACGTCCTTACTCTCCGGGGACTGGTACGAGAATGTGTACAACACCCACATAGCCACATTAGTCACGAGTAAGAACAAGACGAGGTCTCTTCCCGGCTTCGTCCGCCGTAACTTGCGAGAGTTGCTGCACCGCCGCAGGCCGTCGATGACGAAAGCGATTTGTACCATCATTTGTAAAGACTAAAACAAAATGAAGTTGAATTAGAAATAGTGTAGTAAGCAGCAAGGATCGGACTAACGCCCGTCATTATGAAAATATAACCCTGTTCCGTACAGTAGAGACTAGGTACCTTATCTTATGATGTTATCATATATTATTTCTTAACATTTTTTTTTATTTATTGACATAAACGATGTAATCCGTTTGAACAGTTTTATTCCATGTATAACTATTGCGGTAACCGAAAAAGATATTATACGCTCAATAGATCAAAATTCAATATCAAAATTTCTAAATCGTTTATTGGTCACAACTATGGTGTGTACAAGTAAAAAAAAGTTGAGATCTCCTAAATACATACTTTGTTATTAAAAAATATCTTATAAAATAAAATATATTAAAAATTAAATTAAAATTAAAAAAATTAAAAATCATTTATTTCGGACTCGAGATCCATAGCTTGTTAGAACAGTTACATGTGGTTAATATCATAAGATAAGGAAGTCACTACTGTACGGAACAGGGTTATGTTTTCAAAACGACGGGCGTTTGTCCGATCCTTGGCTATTGACATCAAATTTAAAATAAAATCACCAAAGAAAAGCCAAAGAAGCCAGAAAGGTAATGAGAATGATTCGGCGAAAATGTTTTTGTTAATGGGAATTGATTAGTGATTAATTGATTATCATCAATCGATCATCACCATCAAGTAGCAAGTGAAAGTATAGGTACCTAACTATTAACCTTTTGACCGCCGTTGTCTGATATATCAGACAATCAATACCCAGCTCGTATTGCCGCAGTCTGATAAATAAGACAATTTTTTTCATGTTTTTCTGAAGATATTCTTTACTTTTACAGAGCTTACTTTGGTTCTTTGCATAAGTAAGTCGCAGTAATTATTGATTAAGTAACAGTGAGACTGATCTGTTGATTTTATTATATTTTCTAGATGAAAATAAACTTCAATTATACCATTAGATTATGTATGATTTTACCCCAAGTCTCGTGGCCAAAGTCTTATATAAAAGACACTAGTGATGTGACGATGATTGGTATTGGCATATCTACGTCGACTTTCTCATTCGATATTTAGATTTACGACGTAAGATTTATGCATGCGACTGACTTTACTCAGCTAACCTAACCTATTTGATCACTTCGATATGTTCTTATACAATTATGACGTAAGTTGTCTAGTACATCGTCTACAATATCGTCCGCTGAAGAATTATTTAGAATTTTAGAAGGAGCGGACGAAAATGAAGATTTCGAATCTGTCATAAAAATAATCTGCCGTAACCAGAATCTGTCCTTAACTGAATCAAGTTACCCAATGACTTAAGTAGCCACACCAAGTGTTGATACATTCGCTTCATACGCAATTGCCATGTAGATACTCATTCGGCAGTTCTAGGTGTACGTTCAGTGTCTGGAAACTTGACTCTCAACACGACATGCCGTGATGGCCTCGCAGTACATGATAGAGTACCTAATCGTTGTCATTGTGATACCATTCACTCTTTGGACATTTTGATTCCATGGATGTTTTGACCCTTGGACATTTTGACATATTTGAGTCCTTGGAAGTTTTCAAAGTTGAACTTAAAAATAAATATATTTGAATTGTATTAGTGCCTACCTACCAGGGTTTATCAGTGAAGTCTGTTTTTTATAGATAGTAGAATATTTGAATCGATAAATAAGGGAAGACTCTGTTATCGTGGTTCATCGGTAACCCCTACCAAGTCATTGTATTCCGCTATAATAATTAACACAGACTACGCCATCGTCTTAAAAATGAGACCGCATGTGACGTCAAAGATGTAAAATAGAAAATTTTAGTGATGTGGATTACTCGATATTTCAAAATTATGTTCAGTCAACAAAATATATAAGATTGGTACTGTTTAGTAGTTTAAACAATTTGAGTACTATAATTTTGAGCTTACAATATTTATTTATCATAAGAATTGTAAAATTGTATGATTTATTAAGCCAAACAACGTTGAAATTTTCAGATTCGATACGTTCCTAATGCGATCAATCCTCTCCCTACTAGTGCCAACTTATCAACGAAAAAACAATCAAGCCTTCGCCAATGTCTGAAATAGTAGACCGCTCATGACGTCACAGATACGAAATGAGAAATAATAGTGATGTAGCAACGTCCATCAATAAATTTGCATAGCTGGTAAAATTCACAGATTCAAACCATTAATAAAAGGGACGAAACCATAATAAAGACATTTGTAAACGTGATTTAATTATTATAATATAATATTTAATGACAAGGTGGTAAAAAACGAAGTTAATCACAGTAAACTATAAACAATAAAATATTTCATCGTAAGTTATGTGGCAAGCACTACACAGTTTGTTATAACTTAGTATAGGCGGCGACACGGGCACGTCCGATGACATCCCAAGCGGCGTTCAAAAGGTTAAAAACCGGCCATGCGCATGTCGGGCCATGCTCAGTGTAGGGCTTATGATGGAAATAGTTTTATTTTAAAGTATTCTACTATAAATAAGCTCTCCCTAATAAGCCCAATATTAATATTTTTTTCATATTTATTGGACCCACGCAAACATGCAATAGGGTCAATCACATTTTTATGTTACTGGTTGCCATGGCTCCATTCCATTGTCCCACCTTTAAAATTACAGTTTAAGAGCATTAAAACTGACAAAACTTTCAATTGTTTGACTGTGTCGACTGTTCAGCACTCCAGTGTTTAACTTTATCCTTGAAACTCTATTTATTATACATGTACATAGTTATTTTATTTAACACTGATATCTTTACGAGCATCTATTCTAATCGCTTACTCACCATCATGATTGTATCTAGGAATTTTACTATGCTCATCGCAGTGATAGCAGGTATGACGGTTAGTATGGATTCTAAGAAAAACGCAGGCACGCAAATATACAGCAGCACATCATCTAGCCACGGCATCGGGTGTTTATTGATGTCCAGGGATTGTGTCTTGTATAGAGCTACCCCACTGGCTATTAGTAAGGCTGTGTGGAACAATAGTTTCACTGAGTCTGCGACAATCTGGCCGATGTATTGTAGTTCACTGAAAAAAAATAGAGTAAACTGGTAGTGAAGATAGGTATCTTATTAACAGACATCGTACGATTTCCAGCATTTTTGGTGTGGTGTAGTTCAATTAAGGGATGTGAAGTAAGTTATTTGAAAGAAAATAGCGAGTTAAGTTTTATGTTTGTGTTACAACGTGTTATGACACGTTACAGCTAAAATTTACTACATTTCCCCAAAAACCCTAGAACTTAAGTTAACGGAATTCAAGGGTCAGTTTAAGTTGAAACGAGTAATAACACGTTGTAAGACAATAACGAACCTTAACTCACTACCTCCTTATAAATAACTTACACCATATCCCTTAATTGAACTACATTGCACCAAAAATGCTGGAAATTGTACGATCTATACGATCTACAAACTTCAGTATCCAATGCAGTGATGCAAATTGATATATTTGAGACAGAAATATGAATTCAAATGAGTCCATGTAAACACAGCAAAAGATTATACATTAAATCTGTGAGTAGGGTTAAAAAAATAGTTGAATTACTAGTTTCTCATATTGCCAAGCACAAAGCTCAGTATGATGGCGACGATAAGAATGACGATCACGAATATGCTGGAGAACATTCCACAAAAGGCACTACGACAGCTAATGTGGATCTCCAGAGCGTGTGGGCTGCTTTCATCGTCGTTTAATTCACTGTAAACAAATAATAACCAAATCAAAAAATTTAAAACAACCAACTTCAACCGATTTGTCCAAGATCCTATTATCTGTGGCTTCCATCATTGGTTTCCTATCATCAAATCCTACTAATGCAAATTCTTGTAAATGAATGAAAATTACTAAAAGCATACATATACCACATGTACCTATAACATTTGGAGAGATCCCTCAATTTCTCCAACATGCCATCATCAGACCCCAACTTGGTGCCAACGGGACCATCTCAGGGTTATACACGTTCGACCCAAAAAAATCGGTTCACGATTCTCGGAGATATTGGATAATATACATACAACAACAAAAACTGTCGAAATGAGAACCTCCTCCTTTTTTAAAAGTCTGTTAAAAATCACACAAAATCAATCACAACAAAGAATTCATAGACATTTGAAGGATTCTTCCATCCAGAACAAGCTGCGAAAAGCAAGGAGTTGTGGGAGACTGAAGAGAGAACTTAGCGTATTGTTTTTGATAGAAAATAATACTTCATGTCTTTAAATTTAACAATCACAGGCAATTTTCACTGATTATAGTGCCGTATTCACGCTTGTATTTCTATTTGTCTTTTATGACACAAATCGCTTGACATTATTTACGATTCATTTCCGAACACATTTACTGATCAGATCTAATATTTTGTATGTTTCCCATGTTAAACTATTACCCCCTTATTCATAAACGTTTGTTAACTTAACAAGCCGCTAATAATTGCTTGTCCCTTTTGGTATTAACAATGTGTCCATAAGAGCAAAAGGAACAAAAAATACTTAGCGGCTTGTTAAGTTAGTAGACGTTTATGAATAAGGGGGTTAGGTTTTATATATCCCGAAACAAAAAGAATCGTGGTCATAATATGCCCTAAGTGAATAAGGGTTAATGTGAGATTTTCTAGCATTCCAACTATCAACGTTATGGCGATGCCTCAATTTAGGACAATTTTCTAAAACACAATGAATTGATTGATTTTTTGCTACTTACGACTGACCGAATAATGAACGATGATAGTGTTGGACTTCTTCGGAGGGATGCCGGCACTTTCCAATATTCCTCCACACCATGAAAAATATTCCAACTGCAAAATAAGTCAGGCGGCTTATGATGGTCCCGTTTTATTCGTTTATCGTGTTACGCGTCACTCTCCCACTTGCATACTTGTTAGAACGTGACGGCAACGCCAACAAACGATTAGACGCGGAACCATCATAAGCCTACAAGGTGCAAGGTAGTCACAATCTACAATGTGAATCAGTGTTGGACCTAAACTGAATCTCGGAATCGCATTTAAGAGGCCATGGTAACCCTCCAGGATGCTTAGCCAAGTTGCCAATCGCTAACGGTTAGTAGCGTATCGTAGTTTTCCCTCTCTGTCACTCTTTTATATTAGTGCGACAAAGACAGTTAGCTGCCTCTCGTTTACGATTGACGGTTAAGCGTTAGCTATTGGCAGCTTGTCAAAGCACCCTGGATGCTTAACCAAGTTGCCAATCGCTAACGCTTAGTAGCGTATCGTAGTTTTCCCTCTCTGTCACTCTTACATATTAGTGTGACAAAGACAGCTGCCTTTCGTTATCGATTGACGATTAACCGCTAGCGATTGGCAACTTGTCAAAGCACCCAGGTCAGTGAGGAACTGATGACGTTCACGCGCTGGTACATTCCACTAGAATGTCGGGTACGTGACGCCGCTCTTCGCATACCTGTCTTCTAGTTTGCTTTAAAGTCGGGTATACCATGTTGGGTGTATCTTAATTGTATAATTTGGTATTTGTATTGATTGGAAATTGATTGGATCCTTACCCCGTTTGAGTCAAAAATATTTATCGTAAAATCATAATCGTCAGTGTTATTTTCTTTTTATGACAGACAGGGATATCCTAAATTCATTATCAACAAATCTTCAAGAGATTTTTAAATTTCGTCTGTAGGCTAATTTAATTAAAGCATAAAAAAATAAATAAATAAAATAAAAATAAATAAATATCTTGGGACATCTTACACAAATCAACCTAGTCCCACGGTAAGCTCAATTAAGGCTTGTGTTGTGGGTACCAGGCGACGATATATATAATAGATAGATACGTATAGATACTTAGATACATACACAGCCATGACCAAGGAACAAACATTTGTGATAAATAAATACACAAAGAATGCCCTCGCCGGGATTCGAACCCGGAACCTCCAGCTTCGTAGGCAGGGTCACTACCAACTAGGCTACAGAGGCTGACTAATATAAGCATAATTAACCTTTTTTATCTTTGTAAACGTTGGCAAATATTGGTACATACTTTCCTAATGCAAAATTACTTACCTACGAGTATATTGAACTCCACAGTAAATGGGTACAAATATGCCGAATATTGATCGAGAATTCTCGCAACAAGTTCAGTTGGTTTGCAGGCCTCATCCCATTGGAAGTCTGCTGGGAGTGTTGATGTATATGTACCTGTAGCATTTGCTGAAAAAAATAAAATACGTAAAGGAGGGTGGGCAAATTGGCCTATTAACCAATACGACAAACGGTATGCCTCTGGATAGCTTATGTTAACCTCCGTAACTTTTACTATGGCAGGAACTTCCAAATATGTGTGTGAAAAAACTTAATAACACTTAAAAACTGGGAGTTACAGAGTATTTAAGTATCGCAAGTGTTCGTGATTGACAGTTAGTGACCGTCATTATTACTCGTTCCTAATAAGTCATAAATTAGTAAAGTGTTTAATTTCCGCAAATTATGTCGTAGTTTCGTCAGATACTCTGTTTATGTATATAAAAATACATTTAAGGTTTATTATATGTTGTCCATATAATATTCAAAGGTGAATATTACGAAATAAATGTCTCATTGGTAAATGATTGTTTTAGTTATAACTTTTTTCTCACAGCTGTTAGACCGCCTCTGCCTAAACAAAAATTGTAAAATACAAAACAACCTTTCCAAAAATATATAGTTTGTTGTTATTGGTTATTAGGCCAGGGTCCATACAATTTTGCCCATCCTCCTTTTGTTGTTAAAAAATATGCACTGTTTGTCACGAACTGTAAGGTCTTCGGCTTGCTGGCGCGGATGCCCGTCGCGTGCGCACGCACTCACGCGGGTTCAGGATGCTTAGCCAAGTTGCCAATCGCTAACGCTTAGTAGCGTATCGTAGTTTTCCCTCTCTGTCACTTTTATATTAGTGCGACAAAGACAGTTAGCTGCCTTTCGTTTACGATTGTCGATTAAAGGTCTTCGCCCACTATAACAACTCCACGACAACGCGGCAGCTACTCTAACTCACACTCACGATGAGTAGTCAACTACTTAGTTGATCCACCCAATGGTAACTAGTGGACAACGCGGTGTCAACGAGTGGGCAATGTTAATGGTTGCTCGATACACGGTCGTGAGTGGCAAACTGGCAAACGCATAGGCGCCGCGTGGACTGCGTGTGGTCGTTGCGTGACAAACGAGTCGGGGTTGACCTTTAGTGTACGATGCGTAGGCCACTCGTCGTACACTACTTTAAAAACATTTTTTGAAATTAAGCCGTGAACATATGACACAGGGCTTAAATTTCAATTAATAGACTTGTTAGACGAGTGCGTTTTCCGGGTAATCTGTGTCAGCTAGCGGAAGCCCTTAATCCTTGGGCATGAGTCACACCTAAATTTCATTGGCTTACACCCATATCAGTAACAGAATACTTAAGTTTCAAAATAAGGTGGAAATTAACTAACTATACCTAGGTATACTACTACAACCCTATTGAGGGTTAAGAAATATAAAGCAAATGAAGGGCCCACGGAAAAAAAATGTCCAAAGTATAAAAAAATAGGGCAAATTCACACCTTATTCTGTTAAAAGTAAGGTGGTTTTTCCTTCTGTAATTTGAATTGACTAGACATGTTTCCAACAGCGTTTATTAGAAAGTAACAGAAAATAGGGCATTGAACGTACTTATTGTTTTTCTTACAGATATGGACCAAGCTAGTGTAGGCAATGGAATAACAAAGTAACTTTATTAGTAGTTACAAACGTCAGAAATACTCGGATAATTTCGGAATGGTAATCTTCAAATGATGGAAATAAATAATGGTGATTTTTATGTTACTTTCGAAAATAACCGACTACACGTTAAATATCAATGGTTTATTAACTATATTTTCTCAAACATGCAATGAAATGTTGTAGTTACGTGCCTAAAAAGTGGCCGGGAATTACCCCGTTGCCGGCCTAGGCCGGCAAGTACCTCTTTTTTAATTTTCATTTGACATAGGGTTGTGACCTAGCATCTTGGCTTTTAGCCAATAATTATCTGTAAGTAATATTAGTATAAAAAAAATGATTGTCAAATTTTTGCAGTTATAATTAGGTATTTAAATTATATCATTTAAAATAAATGTACAATAACTACTCAAAATAATATATTATAAAAAGCAGTATTATACGGCGCGATCCGTCGGCCCCGATCACTGCATGCGATTAATTGGACCCAACCGACCGCGTCGTCTAATACCGCTTTTTTAAATAAAAAATTTGCAACTTTCAAACAGGTCAATCTTAAAAAAAAATGAGGTGTCGGTGTCGTATTTGACTTTTGTTGTGTTTCAAAGACTTACCTAGTTATGTAGTTGACTTATAATTTCTTAGAAAGAAGATACATTTTTTTGTTTCATTTCATTGCATGTTTGAGAAAAGCATTATACATACCTCGGCCATGAAGTGACGGGTTGCCGTCCGAATACTATCCGGCCTCGCTTCACTCGGCCGTCTACATATATTCGGCCGGCAACCAGTCACTTCCCGGCCTCGGTAGTAATGTACTATTATGAGAGTTAAGTTTAGTCCTGTAAATTTAATAGGAAGAGTAAATAATCAGATTTCCTTCTAAACAACTTACTTGTATTTTTAGATTTTTGTAGAATTTCGTACGCTTTATAGGCTAGTTTCGTTTCCGTGGCAACCGCAGCCACCCATAAGCAAATGTTCCCCGCCATCACGTGCAATAATCCTATTCGCATTATGTTCTGAAACATTAAATTTAGGAATTATATGCAAATTGTCCAACCTTGCTTAGTGTTGAGTTTCATAGTTGATACCAGGGTCGCGTTTTTTAAAGTTACAATTTTGCTGATTGCCTCTCTTTATAGCCAATACGTGCGTGCGTTAGAGAGGCAAACAGCAAAATTGTACAATGTAACTTTACAAAACGCGACCCAGTATTGAAAATAAAACTTGGATAAAAAAAAACGTATAAAACTAGAGGACTGTCGCTTCTCGTACTTCGGTGGCGCGTTGCCTCGATACTTGTAGGCGCTCGGTGTATCTTAACAATACTTGAAAATTAAGTGTGTCTAATTCATTTGATTAAGTATATTGATATAAAAAGAATTACTTATAATAGTGGGTAATTTTTAGGATATTACATATTTGTTTCATGTATTTGCAAATACCCGCCACTTTGGCTCTCACAATTTTATTAACCAATTGGCAATGTACCTCACAATGCACATTTTTTTAAAACATAATATTTTCTGCTCTGTTCAATGGCGAGGAGGCTAGAACGCACGATTTTTTTTTTATTGGCTAATTTAAGGGTTAAAGCCAACGCCGATATATGGACTCGGAACATCCAGTTTTGTAGGCAAGGTCACGGTTACGACCAACTAAACTAACTAGGCTAACTGGTCTAACTAGGGTTTTGTCTTACTTACTGTGCGTTTCAGTATAATTAAGTTGGAGTAATTAAAGACGAAGAACAACTGCACAAAGCAGAAGAGGCATTGAAAGAGGCCGGCGATGTATTCGACGACGTTGATGCACTGCGCGTTGCTGATGGCGATGCTCCAATGCACCATGACTACCAGCAGAACTGTGTGGACGAAGTGGCCCAATGCGAAAGCTAAAAATATTTTTTAAATTAAGGTAATTGAGTGAATCAACTTTTTTCTGTCGGTTATTGCCAGGGTTACAGTCACCTGAGCCACAGTGGTTTTCTGCAAAATTATGTTACTTAAGTTATGCTAACATGCACGTAGTCCATGTTTGCAGGTTGCCTATTAAGGGAAGGGTTTATTAACGCCAGAAAAAAATATGTTTGAATAGCTTATGTAAGTAGCATAATTTTGCATAAAACCAACGTGTCTCAGGTGATTGTAAGCATGGCAATAACATACAGAAAAATAATCGATTCGTCCAATTATAATGTTTTTCGTTAGTAGAGATACTAGCTGACGTGGGAGGAAAGACGTTCAAAAGGCTAAAGAAACGTCCAATTTCGTACCAGCAGCTCCAAATTTCAAGTAAACACTCCCCGCATGCCTGCCCTGCGCGAAGCAGTAGTCGTGTTCAATGTGCTTCCACTCCTGCCTTGGAGCAGTGAGTGCAGTCGACGTGGGTTCATCATTATTGTCCAAAGGTTGCCCATTCTCTTCGGTGTGCTCATCATACTATAACCAGAAAACACATAAGTTAGCTAAGTTAGCAGTATACAGGGTTTTAACGGGGTCGTGATCCCAACTGTGACCGTGAAAGTTAGTCTATCTGAACAAGTTTTCCCATGGGACCTATATGACGAAACATTTTTTAATTAACTAGTAAACATGTATACATTTCTCCATACTAATTCATTGCAAATGTATTTACATACTTATGAAATAAGACTAGATATTATGAACTCTACCGCACCGGCCGCTATGAAATTAGTGTTTTTTTATCGCTATTTCCATATTTGTTCCATGGAAACTCTCGTTCAGAAAAAGCCATCTTAATACGTTTTTCAGAGTTGGGATCACGACCTCGTAATCACACTGTATACTGTAGTATACCCTCTTCTTTCACATCATATAGCCTATCTCGGTCTACTGCTGGACACGGGCTCTTCGATTTCAATACCCGTCGATAAAGTTTGCACATCGGTCTTTAGAAAGAGACTCGGAATCATAGAGCTTTGTCCCTTACTTAAAATGTAACGTTTACGTAGTATTATTTTTTTGAAATGGGGTAAGACAATAAGTCTTCCTTCTGCTACTGCAGCTGAAGGAAGACTTCAAAAAACTGTTTCATACTACCCCAATTTTATTTCATTTCAAATGGGCTTACTCATGGTCACCAAGGCAGAAAAGCGGTCTACAATGGAGCGAGTTCACCCAGAAGGTGCCTATTTACCTTGGACTTGAAGGCTGACGGGTTATATGATCTCAGAAAAATAGACGCCAGCAGGGAATTCCGCTCCTTGGCAGTCCGCTTAAGAAAAAAAGAAGCGAAGCGCTTCCGAATCTATGGAATATCTACCAAGTAAGGATGGAACCCGGCCGTGCGTCTAGAAGTTCGATGGTAAAATGGGGATGGCGGAATAAGCTCATGAAGGTCTTGAGCACACTCCTCCATAATAAAGAGCTGAGTGACTGCAATATTACTTACCGGCCTCAAGTAATCTAGTTCTTGCTTTTCTTCTTCACTCCTCAATGCTTCTATTTGTTTACGAATTCTATTGGTGAACAATTTGACGTCCACTATTAATAAACATAATATTATTAAGCCGCTTACTGCTACGTAGATGGTAATTATCTGAAATTAAATGATTTAATAGTACATTACGATACAAGTGCGAAAAAATTGAAGTTCAAAACGAGTGGAGATAATTTAAAGTGCTTTAAATCGACACGAGTTACGAAGTTCCTTTTCGCACATGTATCGTACGACGTTTTTCAGTACAGTCAAGAGCAAAAGTAAGTGATCATTCTTGTTCGATTATAGACCTTATTCCATTGTAATAAGGCACAAGGTGATCACTTACTTTTGCTCTTGACTGTACATAGGGCACTCCCAAGATTTTGACCTCATATAAAATTAACTCTCTCTCTCACCAACGCGTAAAATAAGCACCATCTGTACTAAAAAATCATATTAGAAAACTTTTATAATTTTTTTATTTACGGAAGGAGTTACCTACAGGTAAATTCACTAAAGCTGGCACGAATGGAATGAATGACATCTATCATTGTGTGTATGCAGTCGTCGTATACCAACCTGTATTTACTGTCATTTCGACATCCACACATACCTATAGATACTTTCTGTCATTGACTCGATCCATTCGTGCCAGCTTTCGTGAATTTACCTGTACTACACAGCCAAAAATTTTATGTGTTAATATATTTTATTATGTTTTCATCAAAAAGTAATATTTGAATAAAGCATATACCAGTCAATATAAAGTTTTTTCATAAGGGGTAGTGTGAATACTTACCGGAGTATAAGGGTCGTAGAAGAGTGACGTAGACACTAGTAAAGTTACCGCTAATATTAAAACAAACGATGAGTAAAGATATCCCACAACGTATGACAAACGTTTTCTGAAACAATTAAGTAAATTTAATAGTAATCTTCTCATTCGCTCCCTCATGGCCGAGGATCGTGACCAACAGTGAAATTCTTCCACTTGACGCGGCCTAGGGCCGTATGGATTGCCATCTTCATGGAACCACAAGCTTAATAGCTACGAACAAATAAAACATGGAAGCCGCACGTCATACTACATTGCCTTTCAAAAACGGCCCTGAATTTTAGTTGACAAGTGTCACCCTTTAATGCATCACGGTAATGAATTTCAATATCAACCTATAAAAATTTAAACCGCCATTTAAAAATAGTTGTGATTGGTTCATCAAAGTTTTGATTGGCTATATTCTATAAACATTTGTCAAAGATGTTGCGCCGAAATATGCGCGGTGTTAAGAAACGCGCTATGTCCTGCCCATCTTGGCACAATTGAACAATTGGTTTTGGGGGCATTTTTGAGCTGGCGTTAGACGTCCATGTTATATATGGTCGCAGCTTAATAGTAATAGTATAATATGAAATATTATTGTGAGCCTATACAGGATGACATTTGGGTCGTGTAGCAAGAGCGAATAGGGTACTAGTGAGGGACGGTCTAGCTGAGCAACAACACTGGAGACAACCAAAAAATCGCAAAAAAAATCCTAATGTGACTTAATTGACAGTTGGACAATCAACTTTTCAATCGATATATTTTCTGTCTGCTGCGTTACTTTTCATGAACTTACAAATGTACATCAATTAATACTATACACAATTATTTACAATTAAAAACAGTTGGACCTAAATGTACCGATGTGAACTTGTGTGGGGCCTAACGCATGTACAATTTATAAGCATTACTTCTAGCAAACTTGGTGAAATTCTCACCCGCGTTACGGGACAGAATAGTGTCGATCGAAAATTTGATTGGCCCAGTTAAGCATCCATTAACTCATAACTAAGATTATTTTTTGGCGATTTCTTGTTCTTAAAATTTCCGTTTCAAACAAAATTAAAAGCTCCAAGTTTTTTGTATGAGATGAACGTTTGTTATTTTTTTGATACCCAAAGTTACAGAACACAGTTAAATACGATGTCACTGGATTTTTTTCAGGTTAAAACAACAAAGCTACACGGTGGTCAAAAACAAAACATGAAAAATTGTCCTAATAATTATAATGCTTACACGGTTAACGCTTTCTTCTCGCTAGGTGGCGTTGGAAGCGGCGTGTGGAAGTCATGCAACGAATGAATGGAACCGGTATCCATTGCTGCTGGTCTCATTTTCACTATTTATTTAACACACTTAACTGAAAACTACATATTGCAATATTATCTTCGGTGAACAATAACAATAAGCTATAATTTTAAAAATACTCAGGAAAAGAAACTTACTTCATTCAGATTTAACCACTGTCATAACATTTAAGAGAAATGATTTTGTAATATAAGATTCAAATAAACGCATGCTCAGCATGTATTTGACCATAAATGTGTATTGTATTTATTTTCACTAAATCATAACGGTGACTAGGCGTGTCTTATCATTTGTGATATGTTATTTTATCTTAAGATTATCTACTCCGTCAATGTGTGTCACTTATTCGGTTATTACTCATTTTTACGATTCCGTAAAAAAAAACATAGTTTTTCGTGAACATTAAATGAGGGTTTTTGATACTTTTTCTGCCACAATGGGGCGGTGAGATGGCAGCACTGTAAGGTCCAACGAACTGTCAAAATAAAGACGTGAATTTAATTTTCTATTTTTGTTTGGTTTATTTATTATTAAAACCATTACTTTAGGAATATTGTTACCTAAAATAAATAAAAAAACATCATTATCATCACCATCATTTCAGCTATAAGACGTCCACTGCTGAACATATATCTGCAAGTAGGAGGGTTAGGTAGGCAATACATGCATATGATGTTTACCCAACATAATATAAAATCGCATGTCAAGAAAGATGGAATCCGCGGCAGACGAGTCAGGCTCGTACTTGACTGGTTTTAAAATCAAGACATGGAAGCATAATAATTTTAGGTAATATACATACATCATCAGCCTATCTCAGTCCACTGGTGAACGTAGGCCTCTCCTATTAACTATGCGTATAGACGCATTAGGAGGTAAATGCCCATAATCGCCACGTTAATAAATATAGGTAATATAGCTATAAACAAATTCATTGATTTTGAGCAGAATGCGCCATGGTATCTTTGATCGTATCCTATAGGTACGTCTACATCGTATTGTATTAATGACATTTTATCGCAAATTCGTAAATTGCAGAATCTTAATCCATGGAAAATGAAAGGCATAATCATTACATCATCAATTATTAATAATAATTTTATTTGTTAATCACTAATGACAAGAACTTCAAAAAGTACATCAAATAAATTATACGAATACCTAGTAAGGCCGTTCCACCAGTGGCGATGAACGACTATGGGCGAGCTTGTTCGCGAGCGAGTAAATATTTACTCGCTAGCAGTGTGAAAAGCTAACGATCATCTGCAAGTTATATCTGTCACTTTTACTGTCACGTGATCTGTTTCTTTTGTTTATTTCTTATGCGAGAAAATTGTTGATAGCTCATCGCTTACTCGCGTTTGGTTTTTTTTTTATACCACCTCGGTGGCCCACCAGATGGAAAGCAGTCACCGTAGCCTATGGGCGCCTGCAACCCCAGGGGTGTCACATGCGTGTTGCCGACTCAATAAGAACTTGTACACTCCTCTTCTGAAGAACCCCATACTGTAGTCCAACGGGAAAACGGGTTAGACCATTGCCAATATTGCCATACTATTGTTTCAGATAATTACTAGCAGTTGTCACTACTTAGTGACAATGGTTATCCTCAATGGATGGATGGTAAAAATATATTAATCATTCATAATCTCTTGCAGCACTTCTTTCAATTCAAGTGTGAATTCAGAAACCGGCAGAGCCAAGTCCTGAGTAGAGGTGGTGCTGCTGCCTTCTCTAGCGAGAACGAAGTCCGATGGCACAACGAACGCTTGCTTCTTGTCTCCTGGCTTTTCTAATGACCTTAAGAACTTAGCCATTGGGAGATGAGGTCGCTTCTGTAGCCACGCGTGGAATGCTTTCGTGGACCTGTTTGAATTATTGAAAAGGTATAATTTAAGTATATATGATTCCCTTATAGTATTCTGCTTTTTTTGTTTTGCCGAATACCACTGGCCAACCAACTTTTCGCAGATGATTTACTACATTTTATTTGGCTGAATTTTCATTTGCTAACTAGTAGGCTCTAGTAGGATTGTCCCGTGTTTAATCGTTTGTCGTTATTGCTGTCGCCTCTTAACAAGTATGCAAGCGAGAAAGTGAGGCATAGCACGCGCGATAAACGGTAAACGCGTGACCATTGACCATGACAAGCACTATGTTAGATTAGGTTAGAATATGCGAAAAATACGTCTACGAAAGATCCAAAAGTTACAGTTGGCAAGTGATTTTTCGGCTAAAACTTACGTGAGATGAGCGATTTCGTCCCAAACAGCAGACATAGTCTTAAGATCTTCTGGTATAACAAGGGAATGCCACATCTTCTTGGTATCATTGTTGGGAGGTATGTGCTTCATCCTCTGCGGGAGACATGTCCCGAACGCCTCCTTGTGGGCAGGGCTGGTCTCGGCATAGATGTCGTAGGCGATTTGCCGTTTAAGCACACTTGGGCACGAGGCCTACGGGTAAAAATAAATGCTTATGCTTTTGGCTTTTGAAAAAAATACTTCCTGGATTAAAAACTAAGCAATACCATGGCAAATAATAACTTTTGAGTAAGATACGCCCTCAGAAATCGTCGCAAAGACAAAAAAGGCAGTTTTCGAGGAGAAAAGCGAGGTTAAGTACCTACACGTCATCAGCGCAATTCGGTCCACTGCTGAACGTAGGCCTCATCTATTAACTATGCGTATATAGACATTAAAAAGTAAATGCCCATAATCGTCACGCTGGGCAAGCGGATTATCGATCGCAGTAGTGTGTCAACTATGATGACGCTGCTGCACATCATCAATTTTAGATCATAGAATGGTCAGCGACACTTCAATCCCTTAGTCGACTCTTACGACACCCGCGGTAAGAGTTGGGTGGTGACAAATGTATTCTTACTTCCGTCAACACACGGGTTAAGAGGTTAGGTAGTAGGTAGTTTATCAAATATTAATTTTACCTTAGGTACGCCAACATATTTGGCAACACTAGGCAATACACAAGGCATTATTTTCGGATCCAACACAAGTGCTCTAGATGCGTGTTCATCAAACAGGACCTGTAAAAATATGAGGACATCGTAAATCGGCTCGGCCCACGCGAAACGACGTCTTTCGACGGGAAAACGGCGTTTTGCCGTAAAGCTGTTCGCATTCGTACGACCCCGTTTGCAGCCTAACGCACACGTTCGCATTCCTAAATCTCCTAATACCGCCGTACGGTGCCGGAAAGAGTTGAACGGCTCCGATCACGGCCGAGTACCTACGATAAGAACCGGTCAGAGCTGGCGGAAGCCGTTCAGCGTCTTCGACGGCCGAACATAGCTGACGACGGCCGAAAAGAGCCGATGACGGCCGAAGTAGTTACTGATGCGTTTGTATTTATTCATTTGAATGATTACCCACATTAAAATCTGCAATAGATCTGACAACACGAAGTAATACTGTCGTAATCATACACGTCTGTTCAATTTCAAACTAGTTACTAACAACTAGTCTCCAAAAATGAGATTTACGATTGCCGATCACCGGCTGTCCTATCTATCTGTTCGTCGGACTCGGCGGCTGTACGCGTGCTGTCTGACGTCTCGACGGCAGGACGGAGCACGGGAGAGCCGACCGCCGCTTTACAACTGTTGCGGTAGCAAATCGCAGCCGATCGAGCGTTTCTACGGCCGTAAGGAGGGTGAGACTGCTTAACGCAGGTGTTCAACCGCGGAGACGGTCGATCGGCTAAATGCGAATAGTGTGGTGTAAAACACTCGGCGAAAGCCGACTCCGCGTCGATTGGTTTGGTGAGACCCTTATCCAACTTTAGATGTAGAGCATGCAAATACATGTTGATACAATGATATTTTAGCAGTATATTTGTAGAACAGCATAAGAAATTTCACTTACAACATAAAAACAGGGTTGTGTAAGTAAGCGATAAAAAACATCCCATCAAATAGTAATTATCATGAAAATAAAGGTAGATACTTATCAACTTACTTATGGAAAACTGTAGAGTATTCTAATAGGAGGTGCAGGCATGTATTGCTTACCCTCAGAGAATGGTCAAAGGCGCCTAGCCTTGTAAGGGATTGCATATACCCGAGAAATTTGACCGGTGGTTGCTAAGACCGAGTGGCCGAGGGGTACAGGCATCAGCCGCGAAAGCTGAGTACGTGGGTTCGATCCCCACCTCGGACATAGGTGATCTTGGTCGTTTTTCTTTGGTATATGACATCTAATATTTATAATTTAGTAGATACTTACTTGGAATAAGTCTTCGATGTCTTCTGGTCGCCTGATTTCGCTCTTAAACTCCACGTTGCCCAAACCTACCCACCAATCGAAAAATTCTTTCGAAATCTGAAAACCAGCACATTGCGTTTGGTGTTTAATTTAGTACAGATGCAGGATTTAAGGACATATTCTTAAACTTAAAGCCTAACAACTTTCTATTTGACCCTGACACAGTGTCGCTGCAAACAGTTTACCTATGGCAATAATGTGATGTCATGTCAGTAACCAATTGCAAAACATTTTCCAATGGAATACTATTCAATCCTTCGTCCTTTCTTTGGTTTAAAGATTTTATTGTATTTAAGACGATTTTTCTTGCTTCTATTGGTATCTTTTTCGGCATTTTTATGATGAAATCGTTTAAGTCGCGATATATTTTCTTTTTGTTTACATCGGTGACATTCAATGACATTCAACGCCTGGCCTACTACCGCGAAAATCGAAATTCGTAAATTTCGAGGATGTTTCTCTGTCACTCAAACGAAGGCGTCATTAGAGTGAGAGAGACAAATCCTCGAAATTTACGAATTTCGATTTTTGCGGTAGGGCCGCTGATGTCAAACAGTAATCATTGCCAGTAAAATAAATTAGTGTCACTGAAAATCCGCAACATGGCGAGGGTCAAATAGTAAGTTGTTAGGCTTTACATAATATATCGTGTTGTGTACAATGAGGGAATAATGTTTTCAACAGAATACCGCTAGCATACAAATAAAATAGTGCCTTCTGCAGCAAAACTTAACAACATGACTGTTATGAGGCATAGATATGTATATTTTCATCACATTTGCTGTCTAAACACGCCATTGCTTGCGTGCGTAGCGGGAGTAATAGAAAAGTGAAATTCCCTAGGGAGTAATAGAAATGTCAATACGTCATTTAATAATATTATGTCTTAAACCTTATTTTTTTGTCGGTAAGTGTGATGAAAAACATTGCATGCATCACGGTCGGTAAGCGAATACTAACTCGAGTCATAAAAGCCCTCCGTAAGTAATTCCGTACTTACCTCCCTTGATGAACAATGTACTAATACACTTTTTTAATTATGTTTGAAGAATAAGGTCTAAAATTTAAAGTATTATTCATGGCCTTCATCTAATACATCAATCAATCATTCAATAATTTATTTGTTTGAATACAATCACAGGGATGTTACAGGGAAGTTGTTGTGTGTGGTACAAGTATTCAGCCTACAAATGGGCATACAAACATTATATAATTTTAGCTAATAGATTAATACGTGCCGTGGCCTAAATGCCCTGTTTTTCTACCAAGACGGTTAAAAATGGCAACGAAAAGTAAGTTGGATACCTTTTTAGTCAAAATCTCAGCTTTTTTACTGAATTCATCGGATGCAGATATTTCAAATGCTTTTTGCTTGTATTTTGAATTCCACTTAATCATGTCTGTTTCAGATTCATTGCAATATAGCATATTAAAGTGTGGGTTGCCTCTATTTATAGCCGTCAATCGTTCAAACCTAAAACGGGATCGGTTGTTGTTACTTAATTTCTACATGTTTTGATTTGTCTTACTTAATGTTAGAATCTGGGTGGAAAGGGAAGTCATCTGGCATCTACGCACGCTCATATAGCTGACGTGCCGACACTTTCCGAACT
>JALPQI010010640.1:0-37797 GCA_025490895.1 Thaumatotibia leucotreta
AAGTTTCATATGGAATGTTCATAATGAAAAGCTTTAGTGACGGAATTGACCAAACTGTAGCCATCCGAGTAGTAAGACGGAAAACTACACATTACTCTGATAAAGCCAGTTTCTGTCAACTTTGATCGATTCACAGCGTCCAATGTAATCCAATATTAGTTACATCACACTCAGCTGTCAGTATAATTAAAACATCTGTAACAATCAGTCTCGCAACCAATCAACCTTAAAACTGATCATAAAATTATAGTAATACAAACACACTATCACTTGAGAACTTCATTGCTAATATCACGTTAATTATATTGTACAGAGGGTGTCATCGGTGTTCATCGACCAGTTTAATAAAAGCTGCGCCTACGCATAGGAATCCCGGTTCCCAAGGTCAAGTTACACTGGCCCCACAATCGATCTGCACCGAAAAGAAACGCAGTAAAAACGTTCGCAATTCCGTGGTAGTCCAAGTGTGTAAGTGATAATTAAAAGGAAAAACTGAATTGTTTGTCTATGCCAATCAATCGCAGGTAATTATTGGCAGTCGCGCTGCGCTGAGCACTGCAGCTACTCCCTTCGTAGCATTCACACCAGTCTTCCGTTAAATACAAAAATGACACGTTCTCAAATCGGTTCATTTGTTTTTAGAATTTAAATATTTTTACATTTACTTTTCATTTTGACTACTGAAATTTCTCAGGTATTTGCAATCCTAGGCTCCTTTGACCATACTGTAAACTGTAAGGGATTATATGCTTGCACATACTGTGAACGCTAATATAAATAAAATAGTATTAAAACAATTTTGGACAAATCAGGAAAAATAGGGGCCAATCATAAATTGTAGTTTTGAAAATAAATATATTAAAAGAATAAAAAAATATGAAAATGTGTGCTTTTAATACAAAATCCATATTAAAAAATAATCTGATCATATTCCGTTATTTAAAGCCATGTGATATATTTTAGTGATAATGAAGACATGACTTTGAAAACACACAATACATTGTCGTGAAAATCATGAGAATTGCATATGAGATAGCATAACATCACATAATATTACAAATAAAGTTAATTTTGAGCACTAAAATACTCAGGAATCGCCTTAACACCTGTTTACAAAAAAATTATAAAAACTAACCTATAAATCATGCGTCAAATGAAAGTCATCGATTTTCTATTCGATAATCGACGGCCGCGGCGACAGGTCCGATTGTCGCGTGTGAAGGATGATGTCAGTGTCTGAGTCTTATCGAGAGGTGTCTAAAGGTTGGGATTGACGATGTCTCGTGATAAAAGCTGCGATTATTCGGTAAAGAATGTGACCTATAATAAATGAATGAAAAAAACATGATTACCAAAACCATAAACGCATAATGCAAAGCAATTATGTTTTGAGAAAAAAAACACTCCACAGTAAATTAAATATTAACTATGTTAATTTCGAACATATTGTGAAAACACAAATCAAATTATTTATTAACTAAATATTTTGTTTTGTACTTTTAATTTTCCTCCAGTAGTCACACTACTTAATACTATATAAATTATAAATATTAGATGTCATATACCAAAGAAAAACGACCAAGACCACCTATGTCCGAGGTGGGGACCCCACCTCGGACATAGGTGGTCTTGGTCGTTTTTCTTTGGTATATGACATCTAATATTTATGTTAATTTCTTTTTCTTTAGTATATAAGGTCCTACTTTATTAGTTGCAGATATTTTAACACATGATACTTTACATTAAAATAATTAACTTTAAATATAAATTAAAGAATAATTCATGTAAATTTTTTGATTTCATTTTCCTAACAAAAAAATTAATCATAATTTCGTCTAAAAAAAAATCATCATGTGCATGGCACAATAACACTGTCTGTCATGTCATCAAACGACACAATCCAACGGAAAATAACATGACATTGACAATCAAGTATTTAATTTATCGAAGTGAAGTGGCCAGTTCCAGTTAAATAGTACGTAAAAGAGGTAATAGAATCTGTTCAATGACTTTTCATTTAATAATCACATACACAGGATGTTTTTACGTAGAAAATTTGTTTTTCCGTTTTCTCCAAAAAAAAATCGTAAAAGCTATAATGTTTCACGGTTTAATATACTCCAGAGACCGAGTACTATCAGCTGTAAAAATATCTGCATCTAATAAATTAGGACCTTAAAACCTAACGTATCCTTTACTTTCCAACTCAACTTATGGTACGATTGGTACGGCTACTGAGGCCCTACCGAAAACGACGAACGAAGCGTTGCCTCTCTGTCACGCTTACGTATGAATTCAAAAGTGTGTGAGAGAGAGGCAACACTTCGTTCGTTGTTTGCGGTAGGGTTTCAGCTATGCAATTCTCTTATTCACACATTCGACGCTGCGTTCGTCAACGAGCTTGACGTCGAGACAGCCTTGTCTAAAATCCTAGCTGTTTTATTTGACATTAGGAATCGACGCTGTGAGCGAGGTTGTGGGCGAGTTCATCGCTGTTTTTCGTTAGAGGATATGAAGTTCGTACATTAAACGTCAAACTCTCGACGTAGTGTAGTTCCAGCTCACGCCGCATTCGTCGCCGAGCACTAGTGTCGTTTAAAGTACATTAGTGAATACCATTTTTAGGCTCGACGCTGCCGCAGCGCTGACACAGCGCTGATAGCAAGGCGGTTTCCTTAGTGAATAACACTGCTGTTTTGGAACTATGAGCTTCCGCCGTATTATTAATGCGGACTTTTTCTATCCGGCTGGCTTGCACCAACACGCAAATAAGCTCATGTTAAGCACAGTCATCTAAAGGCGTCTTGCGTACATTTTTAAATGACTTTCCTTTTAAAGTTTCCTTTTAAAGCTGTGTTTAGGAGGCGTGAGGTTTTCTCACGGACACGACATCAAAGCGACGGGTACTTGGCCCTGTTTTTACGTGAACCCTGAAATGAGAAATAAGTTGGTTGGTGGAAATACGATATTGCGTATTCTAAGTCAAACTAATATTTATAATGGTGCGGTGAAACTAAAAGAGCATTCGCTGTTCTAACCTCCCACTCTACGAAATTCGCTCGGTACACAAAACGTGATTGGTTGATTTCTTAGAACGAGCGCTAGAACAGCGAATGCTCTTTAAGTTTAAACGCACCTTAATGGTGCATTTAGTTAGACCAAACGAGCATTCGCTATTCTAACCCCCTACTCTATGAAATTCGATCGTTATACAAAACGTGATTCGTTGATTTTGCAGTGTGGGGGATAGAATAGCGAATGCTCCTTTGGTCTGAATGCACCTTAAAGCTGCATTAAGACCAAAGACCAAACGAGCATTCGCTCATTATATCCCCCACTCTACGAAATTCGTTCCTTACATGAAACGTGATTCGTCGAAATTCGTTGATTTCGTAGAGTGGGGGATAGAATGAGCGATTGCTCGCTTGGTCTAAATGCATCTTCATAATAGTTATTTTTAGAAATATAACTGGGTGAATCAGCTATTTTCTGTTGGTTATTGCTATTGTTACGATCACCTAAATCTTGCTGGTTTTATGCGAAATTATAAATAATAATAAATAAATATCTTGGGACATCATTACTATTCATTACGCAAATCGACCTAGTCATACGCTAAGTTTAATTAAGGCTTGTGATGTGGGTACCATGCCACGATATAAATAATAGATAGATACTTAAATACATAGACAGCCATGACCAAGGAACAAATATTTGTGATAAATAAATACACAAATAATACCCTCGCCGGTATTGGAACCCACAACCTCCAGATTCGTAGGCAACGTCACTACCCTAGTCTACGGAAGCTGAAAAATTATGCTACTTAAACTTTGCGAACTGTGTAATCGAATTGATGATCTCCTTTTTATGAAGTCCGTTGAAAATGTATTCTTACACAGCTACGAACAAATAAAACATGGAAGCCGCACGCCATATTAAATTGCCTTTCAAAAACGGTCCTGAATTTTAGTTGACAAGTGTCACCCCCTCTTCAATGCGTCACGCTAATGAATTTCAATGTCAACCTATAAAAACTTAAACCGCCATTTAAAAATAGTTGTGATTGGTCCATCAAAGTTTTGATTGGCTATATTCTATAAGCATTTGTCAAAGATGTTGAGTGGACATATGCGCGGTGTTAAGAAAAGCGCTATGTCCTGCCCATCTTGGCACAATAGAACAATTGTTTTTGGGGGCATTTTTGAGCTGACGTTAGACGTCCATGTTATTTATGGTCGCCGTTACACACTCATCATTGTACACAAGTGTCATGCAAACTAACCCTAATAAGTACAATTCAACCTGTCATTTCCAAACCCTCAGAGACACTTAAACTCCAATAATTATCTTCCAGTTAACCCCACTCGGCTGTAAGTCCGTCTCCAACTAATAAGTCTAATTTGAAAATGCCGCCATTCCGCGCTGGCAGGTAGACCATCAATTTATACTGATTTAGAACTCTCACGTTATTTTCGAAAGGTAATTTAGGCCGTTACTGTTGGTATAGTTACGGCTTTTTTAACGTAACTCGATGGGAAGCTAAGAATAGTATGAAATCGCGGTGCAACTATGGTTACTAATGTTACTATGAGTCCGTAGGTGAAACGAGTCAAATTGTCACAACCCGGTGTAAGTGCTTTTTCACTTTTAGAGACATCGAATTATTCCAATTAGCATGAAATCAAAAAAAAATACTTAATTATAGTCATGTTTGTAACGACAACTAAGCACTACATTTCAATAAAAACTCGGTTTTGGTGTTAATTTTAAAGGTGCGTTCAAACTAACTAGAACAGCGAATGCTCTTTTGGTTTAAACGCACCTTAAGGTGCATGCAGACCAAAAGAACATTCGCTGTTCCATCCCCCTACCCTACGATATTCGATCGTTACACGAAACGTGATTCGTTGATATCGTAGAGTGGGAGGGGATAGGATAGCGAATGCTCTTTTGGTCTGCATGCACCTTTATAAACTATTTTTTCGAGTAGGTACCTCCCCTAGTAAAGTGGGGATAATTTGTTCTTATTTCGCTGTAACTCTATAGTTTGGGGGTACCATTGAATACGTCTCTTAAAAAGAATAAAGGTCCCAAAAGATTTTTTTTCCAAGTCTATATTTGCGGAGATAACTGAACCAGACTAAAAAAGTGTTTCCACCCTCTAATTATTGATCCGTAGGTCCAAAAAATGTAAACAAATCATGGCTTATAGAACACTTTAAAATAAAACTTTTTCGAACATAATCGGCCATAACTACGGAACCTTCTACTGAGCGTGCTCTTGGCCGGTTTTCAGTTAAAATATGAGTGAAAAGCTCTAGAACATGAGAAGATAATGATCTACTGGGTTATCCTTTCGAGTGGCAAGACCGTTACGTCAAAAAGCTGTCAGGTGGCGGCGCCATTTTGCGCGAAAATAGTCAAGTGCCGGGGGGGTCCGACGGGTGGTCAACGAGAAATTGGCGGGAGTTACAAATTTAACGATTATTGTGTGTTAATGTATGAAGCTTATATAAAAATCGCACAGCGTTATAATAAGTATAAAATAGGCTATTCATTCCGTTAACAAACATATATTTTTAGATATAACGCAACTTAAATGTGCGCACAAACTTTAAATTTTCGCACCAAATACGCAATAACGAATCGACCGGGAGCCGGCCGCTCGGCACTTGGGGATTTTTCAGATCGGTCTGGAGTCGACCGCTCGGCACTCGGGGACTTTTTAAATCGGCCGGGAGTCGACCGCTCAGCACTCCAGTATACATAATCCATCCGCCTGAAATATATACTCACCCAGCTTCGAGTTCCACGGGTAGTCGTCCCGCTCCGTTGCCGCGCCGCGCCATTAGCAGCGCCATCCCTGGCCGGCCATCAATCTCGCCGCCATTTGTCGATCGCAAGTCGCCAGTCGCCGGCGGAATGCGCGGCATGCGACCGTGGTTACGCGGTTCAAGTGCGCTTGTGGCGTTGTGGCTACAATTTGGGGGGAAAATTCTTCATCAGCCTAAGTCAGTTCACTGCTGTATAATAAATAAATAAATATCTTGGGACATCTTACACAAATCAACTAAGGCTTGTGATGTGGGTACTAGGTGACGATGCAATATAATATATCATCATCATCATCATCAGCCTATGATAGTCCACTGCTGGACGTAGGCCTCTCCTATTAACTATGCGTATAGACGCATTAGGAGGTAAATGCCCATAATCGCCACGCTGGGCAAGCGAATTGGCGATCGCAGTAATGTGTCCACTATGATGACGCTGCTGCCCATCATCAATCTTTTATAAAATAATGATCAGTGACACTTCAATCCCTTAGTCGACTCTTACGACACCCGCAGGAGGAGTTGGGGTGATGACAAATGTATTCTTACTGCCGTCACCACACAGCACGGCAATATAATATGTAGATACATATAAATACTTAAAAACATAGACAGCCATGACCAAGGAACAAATATTTGTGATAAATAAATACACAATTAATGCCCGCGCCGGGATTCGAACCCGGAACCTCCAGCTTCGTAGGCAGGGTCACTACCAACTAGGCTACGGAGGCTGACCAATGACAACGGATGTAATTCTCCTATTAACTATGCGTATATAGGAGGTAAATGCATATAATCGCATTTTTAGAATTATAACTAACGTGAGACTCAAACATATTAAAATATTATCGAACCGGGTTACTCACGTATTTAAGTCGATGATTGTTCGACATGTTTCGACCCATTAAGAGGGTCCTCGTCCGGAGCACGGGGCCAAAGTCCGACGCTTACTGCGGGCAGCCTGCGCTCGCATATTAATATTATTATTTAATGTCTATAATCGCCACACTTGGCAAGCGGGTTGGTGATCGCAGTAGTGTGTCCACTGTGATGATGCTGCTGCCCATCATCAATCTTCAATAAATAAAATAATGGTCAGTGACACTTCAAATCCTTTAGTCGACTCTTAAGACACCCGCGGAATAGTGGGGGTGGTGACAGATGTATTCTTAATGCCGTCATCACGCGGCTGAATTAATTGATAATAATATTATGAAAAGTTATTGATAGCTTTAACTTTTTCCAAGAAACATCAAATACAAAACGCCACATCAAAAAAATGACAAAATTGAATGTGAATTTTACGCACATGCGTTTTGGCTTATACACGGTGCCCATGAGGAAGGGGAAAAAATCAACAGCGGATTTCTGACCAAATTTGAAGTTAAAAATGTCATATGAAGTTTTCTGGATTGAGTCTATTTTAAGAGAAAATTATATGTTTTCCTAAAACCGTTTTAGCCCGTTACGCTATGATAAACGCATTTTAGGAAACGATTTTGTTACCAGTTAGTTGTCTTAGTTATGTCACACTTAATTGACAGACATCAAATGAACAAACAAAATCTTTACTTACATAGCAAATAAAAAAAAACTTTTAAAGTGCATTTTTCGCGATAGTTTCATTAATAAAATCCTTTTTTTGTGTATTGAGGCATTCAAAACATCAAAAAAAACTAAAATAAATTTTTTTTTTTGCAGATTTGACCAAAACTCACTTAACATTTTTTGCTTCTTTTAGTCTCAGGAATATGCTGTTAAATTTTTTTCCATTCCTCACGGGCACCTTGTATATACTCTGTGGACCATGACTTTTATATTAGTCTTTGGCGTTAACGCCGACTGATATATTAGCACCGCAGGTTTAAACCTGCGGTGCTAATATATCAGTCGGCGTCGCTGTGCACCACGCTCTCAAATCGCTCGCAAATCGCAAGTGTGATAACTGATAAGGCCCTAGGCCCTCTGCTTTGTATAGTTAAACGCGAGCATTTAACAACACGGCGATTCACGCGATAGCAACGCTCGCTGCGTCCGCTAGCAATGCAAGTGCAAGACAACAGTATAAGGGTCGACTCCAAAAAAATGCATATGCAAACATAGTTAAGTCGAGTGGTTTAAGGTGCATTTAGACCAAACGAACATTCGCCCATTCTACCCACTCGAAATCAACGAATAGGGATGATGACTGTAGTTAAAATAAATTATTTAACAATATGCACGACATAATACACGAAAAAAATATTACTAAGCTAAGATGTAGATTGCAGTATTTTGTGTACAGAACTTCTATTTAACAAATGGAAAAGAACTTAAACGAGTGGGTCATTTGGCAGTACTCTAACGTGACGTCACTTTTGAGTATTTCATATAGGTATGATTCCGTAGTGGTGATGGTTTTGACAGTTCGAAAAAAGATGCTGATTCGACTTGCCAGTCATCATGCCTATTGTGCAATGAACGAATTTCGTAGGTTTCGTTTTAGGCATCAGCTGCGAAAACTCAGGACGTGGGTTCAAAGCCCATCTTCGACGTTGGAAACGTTCTGTATTTTTGGTATAAGTATGACTTCTTCTATAAAATAATGGTCAGTGACACTTCAATCTCAATCGGCTCTTACGACATCCTCGGGAAGAGTTGGGGTGGATTTTTTTTTTCTAACTAGTGCGGAAAAGTTAACTTTGCGCACGCTTCGCATGCGTAAATTTCTCTTTTTAAGGCACTTGTTATGAAAAAAGTCGTTCGATACATGTGTAAAAACTTCTTTGTAACTCGGGTGATTGTCGCCCTCGTTTCACTCGGGCTCCAACTTTCACCCTCGTCGAAAATAGTACATTGCGACACAAGTGGGAAAAACATGAAATTCGAAACGGGTGGCGATGATTTAAATCGACACGAGTTACGAATTTCGTTTTTCACGTGTCTCGTACGACGTTTTTTAGTACAGATGGCCTTCCGAAGTTTTGGACCTAACGTAAAATGACACACTTCTCGAACTAGAGCCTAAAAACACACTATCTGTACAAAAAAAAAATGTTTGCACTTGCATCGAAATTGTACTATAATTATTGTGACTTGCCTATTATATAATGTATCTCTATTATAATTGTTATTTTTTTGTATTTTACTCATTTTAATAATCACTGTTATCTATTATGATTTGCACGCTTGCACTCAAGCTAGATACCTACATGTTTCTCAATGTAATGTAACATCCCTAAAAATATTTTGATTTCATTTGATTTGGTGACAAATGTATCCTTACAGCCGTCATCAGTGTCATCACACTGCTCGTGACTTATATACAAGGTGTATGCGAGGTTCTTAATGACACGAAACACCATGTATAGAAAGAATACATTTGTCACCACCCCAACTCCTCCTGCGGGTGTCGTAAGAGTCGACTAAGGGATGGAAGTGTCACTGACCATATTTGATTAAAGATTGATGATGGGCAGCAGCGTCATCATAGTGGACACATTACTGCGATCGCCAATCCGCTTGCCCAGCGTGGCGATTATGGGCATTTACCTCCTAATGCGTCTATACGCATAGTTGATAGGAGAGGCCTACGTCCAGCAGTGGACTATCATAGGCTGATGATGATGATGATGATGACCATGTATATCGATAAAGTACAAGGGCAGCATAAAAGCACGGGCATAAGCCCTTATCGCCGTCTCGCGTCCCCGCCGACGCGAAGATAACAGTTTCGCGTTTGGCCGCGAAAAGTAAACTCATTATTCTACGGACCGTTACTAAGACTAGTCGCCATATACATCGCAGCGGCCAGGGTGCTCATAAATATCTGAGCAAGCCTGCATTGTGCATGATCAGGGTGCTTAGACAAGTTGCCAATCGCTAACGATTAATCGTCAGTCGTAAACGAAAGGCAGCTAACTGTCTGTCGCACTAATGTGAAAGAGGGACAGAGAGGGAAAATTACGATACGCTAACGACTACGTCACTACCAACTAGGCTACGGAGGTTGAGAAAATTCTGACGTATTTGTGAAATACATTATTTAGTTACCCACAGTCGGTTCGTTCACCTTGATAGAGTCAGCTTGAACTCCTGTGGTATACAGTACAGGTATCAGTGGTAGGGTAATGTAAGCAGATGGCAGATACGTGAGTCCGAGTGAGACGTCTGTGTGGTCCAGCCAATCGCGATAAAATAGGGCTGTCTCTGGGTTTAGCTGAAAAGAAATAATATTGAGCATATCAAGGGCTGCCTCCTACAAACGCGTGTACGAATAGTATGCTGAAGTCCTCCCACAGTACATATCCTGCCTTTTCGCCGAAAATTGTATTGCCGAATTTTATTTCCCAAAACTTTTCGCATGAGTGTCGACGTTCGGCCGAATAACTTTTGGCAATTAATTATTTCGAAACCATTTACCCACTAGTTGCGTTAGGTTAGGTTGGATTATGTAAAGTTGTGAAATGAAATTCGATCAAATGACACTTTTGCGAAAAGTTGATTGGGAAGTGAAATTCGGCAATACAATTTTCTGAAAAAAGACAGAACCCCCGTGTATCGTTGCCTGGCACCCGTAGTACAAGTGTTGCTTAGTTTGAAGCAAGGTTGATCTGTATTCATTGTCTCGTCTAGGTCATAGACTCATGGTTGTTTTCTTAAGTATATAGATATATATAAATGCTACCATCAAGCAGACTTTTATTGATACCGTGGAATGAGATGTGGCTTTTTAACCAAACCTTGAGCATTATTTGTTTATGATTAGAAATGGTAATATTCAAAGTAATTTACATTTAACAAAAAGTCAGCGAGAAGCAATGTACCTATTTCAAAATGAATGAATGAATGATCAATTGATCATTTCCTTGTAACATGAATGAATACGGGTCGGGTGTTTTTTTTTATAGAAAAAAATGCAAACATGGAAATTTCAAATATGTTTTCGAAATATTTATAGTGTTGGTAAAATCTATTTTTAAATCAGGTTGTATAGGAATTTCACCAAATTTATAAATAAATCCATAAAAACTTTAAAATTGTCGTTAGATCGGTTTGTAGAGACAAAAATGTAGACTGTTTAAGAAAACCACCTAAAGTGTATGGTAATACGAGTTTTTAATCATGAGTTGCTATATTTATATCTACGGAGTCATCTGACGATAAAGTTCCGTGTTTTTCGGATCGGGTGAAAACTTCAGGAAATTCCAATACAATTTGATGTTAAAAACGGTGTACTTGTATTATAAATATTTATTTTAAATAATTATATGTAATCAGCATGTTTCCAGTATTTTCTATGAAAAAATCCACACGATTCGTATTCATTGACCGCGAGTTCGTGATTTTTAGCATCTTCATGTATTTATTGTATTTTTCCTTAGGTTGGATTTTTTTTTTCTTAGGTTGGATTTTTGAATTTTTTTTCTTAGGTCAAATACAAAAATAATACAATACAATTAATTATAAGGCAAAACAGTCAACCCTAGTAATCCAAGAATTTGGTGATCTTTCTATTAATTACCAGCAGGAATGCGCGCTGCTACCGGTCGCCGAGATTCCTCTCCCGATGCGTATCATTATTAATTGTCCGAGCCTCCTCTTTCTGCTTCTAAAGGTCCATCGTCACTTACCTGACATTTCTCTAAAGGTGCGTTCAAACTAAAAGAGCATTCGCTGTTCTAACCTCCCACTCTACGAAATTCGATCGGTACACAAAACATGATTGGTTGATTTCGTAGAACAGGCGCTAGAATAGCGAATGCTCTTTTGGTTTAAACGCACCTTAACGATCGAATTTCGTAGAGTAGGGAGTTAGAATAGCGAATGCTCTTTTGGTCTTCATGCACCTTAAGAATACATTTGTCACCACCCCAAATCCTCCTTCGGGTGTCGTAAGAGTCGATTAAGGGATTGAAGTGTCACTGACCACTATTTGATAAAAGATTGATGATGGGCAGCAGCGTCATCATAGTGGACACAGTACTGCGATCGCCAATCCACTTGCCCAGCGTGGCGATTATGGGCATTTACCTCCTAATGCGTCTCAAGCCTACGTCCAGCAGTGGACTATCATAGGCTGATGATGATGATGATGTATGGTGAAGTTGTATACATATCTTCGAAGCGGCCTGCTCGTTTTAGTACAAAATAAACATTAATCCAGTTCTCTGTGTCATTGACCCTCCATAAATATCTAAATCGTTAATATGTACCTAATGTCCGCAAAATTAACATAATGAATCGTAATGATTAAATAAATCTAACCCCAATGAGAGGAGTCCAAAATGAAAGAGGATTTGGTTTGAATATACGAGTAGATCTGTCGGTTTACTACTCTGTTTTATTACTTCAGCTTTTTCAGTCCACCGCTGCACATACGCCTCTCCTGTTATCTATGCGTATGGTTACACAAAAGATCCCAATGGGTCGAAGTGTATCCGTAAGGGCCCCACCAATAAGATAAGATAAGATCTATCCGTATGGACGAATTAGGAGTTAAGGTAATGCCCTTAATGCTCGAACTAATTGAAAAGTTTTTGAAATATATGTCTACTTCAAAATAAAACTTGTCACTAAAATCGAAGCCATGTATCTGTTATAAAAATAGTCACGCACTTTTAGAACACAATTTTTGTTATTATTGACAACTTAAAACCTTAAACTTTGAGTTATCATACATTTTTAGTTAAAATTATTGATATTTATTAGTATAATATAAAAATATATCCCTTTCACGATGTGTTAAAGACGTCATATATTATGCTATGGATTCTATGGAAATCAAGCCATTTTTGTTTCCTTTTTTCGGATTTTACTGACGAATGGAATACTCGTACACGTCACAGGAAATGCCAAGTCTCGACGTGCTACATCCTTCTCATACTTACGTATCAATTTGCAAACGCAACAGAGAGGCAACAACCTTACCTTTTCTACGATATTCCGTCGCTCGCCGTCAGGTGGCGCCGCTGTCGTGCGCCCGCGCACGAGCGATGCTATCGCCGCGCTTCGTTACCACTGCCAGCTTAGTATAATAAATAGAACTATCACAAGTATGGATGGACACTCCCTGCCTCTCACCTTCCCCAAGCCTCAAATAGCTCTATGTACCGAACATTTCCTAAGTTGCGAAACTTCTTCAGATAACTAGCGACCCGCCCCGGCTTCGCACGGGTACTATATCTACATATAAACCTTCCTCTTGAATTACTCTACCTATTAAAAAAATCTCATCAAAATCCGTTGCATAGTTTGAAAGATTCGTACAAAGGGACATAGGGACAGAAAAAGTGACTTTATGTTATACTGTGTAGTAATTTTCTCGACAATTTAAATTTTACAAGCAATCTAACCACCAATCAAACCGTTGTATACATGTACATGCCTTTTAAGGTATACAAGTATTTAATGCCTTGTTTACTCAATTGTAAAATCCAATATTCTTCATAACACTTTTTTATAAGCTCTCATCGAAACATCCAACAACAAGTAGACCAAAAACTCGTGACATTTTGATGAACGAAATGGGTTACCAATGTATCGAAGAGAAGGTTTGGGAAAAGAATTGGGAATGTTCTCAAGGAAATTTCTTAGTATATTGTTCTTCGCACATTTATTGCCAAGTCTTTAGATTCAATTTCTTTGACACTTGATGAGCTGATAACAGAGTGGAACTCAAATGTCAAATGTCGCGATCGTCGACTGTTCAGAACATGCCGTAATAATCCCTAATCTGAACGAGAATATTCTTAGCGGCAAATGGAATGACAATTTTCTCATGACAATTTCTTGTAATTTTAATAAATCTCGAATGTTATACAACTTGTACATTGTTAGGACAATTGAACTAACTAAGTAAAACCTTACCGATTAATAGATAATAAATGTGGAATGACAGATTCGAACGAAAGCTCACATGACCATTTCCGTAAATTATCATGGTCAGGGTTATCGCTTATCGTAAACAATTGCAGAATGAAATCTTGGCTAGGCATGCAGCTGGGACAACAAGAATTCTATCGAGATCACGCCATCTTATATACGCCTTTTTTCCCCAGGTTATACGGCTCAAAACGCTGTGCACGCTGCAACACGCCGATCTCGGCGTCGGAGCTGGTCATGAGGGCTCGGGACCTGGTGTTCCACGTGCCTTGCTTCTCCTGCGCGCTCTGCAGCACACTCCTCACCAAGGGGGACACGTTTGGCATCAGGGATTCTGCTGTGTACTGCAGGTAATTAGCACCAAATGCTCGAGACCTGGTGTTCCACGTTACCTGCTTCTCCTGCGCACTGTGCAGCACACTCCTCACCAAGGGGGACACGTTTGGCATCAGGGATTCTGCTGTGTACTGCAGGTAATTAGCACCAAATGCTCGAGACCTGGTGTTCCACGTTACCTGCTTCTCCTGCGCACTGTGCAGCACACTCCTCACCAAGGGGGACACGTTTGGCATCAGGGATTCTGCTGTGTACTGCAGGTAATTAACACCAAACGCTCGTGACCTGGTGTTCCAAATGCCCTGCTTCTCCTGCGCACTCTGCAGAACACTCTACACTAAGGGGGACACGTTCGGCATCAGGGATTCTGCTGTGTACTGCAGGTAATTAGCACCACATGCTCGCGACCCAGTGTTCCACGTTACCTGCTTCTCCTGCGCACTCTGCAGCACACTCCTCACCAAGGGGGACATCTTCGGCATCAGGGATTCTGCTGTGTACTGCAGGTAATTAGCACCAAATGCTCGCGACCTGGTGTTCCACGTTACCTGCTTCTCCTGCGCACTCTGCAGCACACTCCTCACCAAGGGGGACACGTTCGGCATCAGGGATTCTGCTGTGTACTGCAGGTAATTAGCACCAAATGCTCGAGACCTGGTGTTCCACGTTACCTGCTTCTCCTGCGCGCTCTGCAGCACACTCCTCACCAAGGGGGACACGTTTGGCATCAGGGATTCTGCTGTGTACTGCAGGTGATTAGCACCAAATACTCGAACCTGGTGTTCCACGTACCGTGCTTCTCCTGCGCACTCTGCAGAACACTTTACACTAAGGGGGACATCTTCGGCATCAGGGATTCTGCTGTGTACTGCAGGTAATTAGCACCAAATGCTCGCGACCTGGTGTTCCACGTTACCTGCTTCTCCTGCGCGCTCTGCAGCACACTCCTCACCAAGGGGGACACGTTCGGCATCAGGGATTCTGCTGTGTACTGCAGGTGATTAGCACCAAATGCTCGAGACCTGGTGTTCCACGTTACCTGCTTCTCCTGCGCACTCTGCAAAACACTTTACACTAAGGGGGACATCTTCGGCATCAGGGATTCTGCTGTGTACTGCAGGTAATTAGCACCAAATGCTCGAACCTGGTGTTCCACGTGCCTTGCTTCTCCTGCGCGCTCTGCAGCACACTCCTCACCAAGGGGGACACGTTTGGCATCAGGGATTCTGCTGTGTACTGTAGATAATTAGCACCAAATGCTCGAGACCTGGTGTTCCACGTGCCCTGCTTCTCCTGCGCGCTCTGCGGCACACTCCTCACCAAGAGGGACACGTTCGGCATCAGGGATTCTGCTGTGTACTGTAGATAATTAGCACCAAATGCTCGAGACCTGGTGTTCCACGTGCCCTGCTTCTCCTGCGCGCTCTGCGGCACACTCCTCACCAAGAGGGACACGTTCGGCATCAGGGATTCTGCTGTGTACTGTAGATAATTAGCACCAAATGCTCGGGACCTGGTGTTCCACGTGCCGTGCTTCTCCTGCGCGCTCTGCAGTACGCTCCTCACCAAGGGGGACACGTTCGGCATCAGGGATTCTGCTGTGGCAACTAGCACTTATTATGAGTGGGACCTGGTGCTCTACATACCCTGCTTCTGTACGATTTGCAGCACACTCCTTACTAAGAGTGACGCATTTGGCATCAGGGCTTCTGTTGTCTACAGCAGGTAATTAGCACCAAATGCACACGAGTCAGATCTGGTGCTTCAAGTACCCTGCTTCTGTACATCTGCAGCACTCTCCTCACTAAGTGGGGCACCTTCGGTGTTTTGCAGTTTTTTACGATCGACCGAAACTGTTCATCCCAATTGCTTCTCATCCCTAGTCAAAAATTCTGAAGAAGTCACTGGATTTCATAGCAGCAATATTTAAACGATCATTTTACAACACCGAGGATTGAAAACCAAAGGTTTAAGCGACAATTTTTGAATTTTTCTAGACCCAGACCAATCGACACAGAAAAAAATATTGATGCCGTCATAGATATACATTGGATTCTGTATACACCGTGATCTCTAATAACCCGAAAGATTTTAACCACGCATTTTTGATGTAAAAACAAACAAAAAATATTATAAGACTTTTGTCATTTCTGGCGAAAAAAAAAATTTTTTTTTAATTTTTTTTTTAATTGTTATTTAATTTTTGAATGTATTTTAACATAAAAAGTAAAAGTTATTAATGAAACTAGCACTTACAATGAGTGTTTAGGTTTTTTTTTACAAAAACCTCATTTTTAAAACGTTTTATTTCTCACTTTTCGACATCTAATAATGAGGTTAGTGAGACTATTCTCCATAATGGCACCAACGCCGTTAAAAATACCTTTTGTACCGAGTTACAATTAGAAAATATGTTTTTTTTAAATTGGTAATAACTCTGAAACTAGGCGATATCCAGAAAAGTTTATACGACATTATAGTTTCTAAATGTGGTCGGGAACACACTGTTAAAATCTTTCGGGTTATTAGAAATCACGGTGTATAGATCAATAATTTCCACCTAAAATACCGCTTCAACCAATTTTGCTTTCAACCCTCGAGTTTATTTAATTGAAGATCACGTCATTGGTTCATCTAAAATAATCCATCATTGGTTCCCTAAATCACGTTTTTACTTTACACCGTAGACCTCTTGGAACATTCTAAAAGACCAAGCCGCGTCTGAAACTCTGAAGCACGTGTGCGTATGAAAATGTCATATTAGATGGCACACTGCTTGCGTGGCGTGACGTGCGCCTGACGTGCAAGCAGGTGTGCTAACTACCATGACATTTCCAACGCTACAACGTCGTTGCTGCTGCCCAGGCATCCGATGTAGCCCAGTTTTAAGACCCGTCTCTCTTCCAGACTCCACTACGACACGATGCCGGAATACGGCCCCCACATGGCGGTCCCCGGCCCCCCGCAGCTCTGCCCGGGGCCCTACGCGCCCCCAGGTCCCCACTACCCCCCCTTCCCCTCCCCCGAGTTCCGCGGGGACCCGGAGGCCAAGTTCTTCAACGGGGCCGCCGCGCCTCCGCCCCGACAGAAAGGGAGGCCGAGGAAAAAAAAACCGAAGGACCAGGAAATCATGAGCGCGAATCTTGGTGAGTGGAAGTGAGACATAAGCCTATCTCAGTCCACTGATGGACATAGGCCTCGTATGGACGCATAAGTAATCAAGTTATTTATTTGCCTTCATGTAGTACATAGAATGTTTTTAGCGTTTCATACATGATCCCCGAAAGGGCTTAGCAAATCTTAAAAGTTAATTAAAAAATGATTTATTAGAGTAAACAATGTTACAGTCATGTACAATGTACAATGTTACATCATGCTTAGTAAAAAATCCTTAATTAAATAATGTCTAATGTTTAACATACTTCAAAAAATTGGTGTTGAAACATTATGGAATAAACAAATTAGGAAAATGCAACGGTAATGAAAAAAAATTAACAACGTAACTTAAATTAATACAAAAGTCCCCCACGAGTTGTACCTGGAGCAAAGGATCACACATCACACCATTCTTAAAAGTAGGTACTTACTTATACCAATTTAATGTTTTTACTGTACATTGGATAATCACTTCAACTATAATTTAAATATTTTTTTCTACTCCCGTACTTTTATTTGTCATTTACGTGGTCGTGAACACACCTTTATGCCCCCTACCTTAAAGATGTCAAGATAAGTCTATAATATTGTCTATTCCCTATAAATGCATTCGGGTTTACACGCAGTGCGGTTTTTGCATTTTGAGAGACCTCGTGTATACAAGACTTAATGAAATACATGGCTGCCAACCTAATTTTATATGTCATTTCTGATGAACAGTAAACCATAGAGGAGTTTTCTTTTTTAATTTTGACGTCTCCCGTCCGACCTTGATGATTAATGAAATTGTGTTTGACTAAGAATATTTCTGAAATTTACAATTTTATTAGAAAATAAGCGTGTGATCGTTGAACAAGTATAGTATGCAACATTGTTTAACTGAGTCAAAAAATGCTCGTGGCGTCTTTAATAACAATTTTCCCTCTCTTAAACAAGGGTTGCATAAAATACTAATATCACAGAATAGTACGTTTTAGTCAGTAGATGGCGCACCGCTTGAGTGGCGTGTAAACACAAGAAAATCGTGATCAAGATGTCTCTTTTGGCAAGAGGAGTGTGAAAGAGACAGGTGTGTGCGAGACTATCTCGGATCTAAATCGTCTTGCTCTAATTGCACAGTATTCGCAATGCATACGTGACGTCAGTACGGGTCCGAACCGACCGCACGGTTCCGTTTACCGCTATAGGGTCAATTAAAAAAAAATATCAAAACGAAAATTGTTACACTTGTCGATTGTAAAAAAATTGTGTATAGGTCTTAAACAAAAATCACGATAGCGTCAATTGTGTTACGAATGTTAATCATATTAAAATTATAGTGTGTACTCTGTACAACAACCTTTGGCAGTAGATAAAGGCGTCATATTTAAGAAATGCAGGTGCTTATTGTTAATAGCTCATAGGAAATTTGACTTTGCGCCATATTTAACTGTAAAATTCGTTACATAAAAACTTAGTAGGTAACATAAAAATTAAAACGTTGATAGTACATTTCGATGCAAGTGCAGAAAATTTTTTTTTCGACGAGGGTGAAAGTTGGAGCCCGAGTGAAACGAGGATGACAATCACCTGAGTTAAAAAGAAGATCTTACACGTGCATCAATTGACTTTTTTCATAACAAGTGCCTTAAAAAGAGAAATTTACGCATGCCAAGCGTGCGCAAGATTTATTTTTCCACACTAGATAGGAAAATGTTGTTTTAACTATATACATTTTTTTTGTAATCCACCCTAAAGGTGCATTCAAACCAAGCGAACATTCGGTATTCTAAGCTCCCATTCTACGAAATTCGATCGTTACACAAAACGTGATTGGTTGATTTCGTAGAGCGGGGCATAGAACAGCATGCTCTTTTGGTCTGAACGCACCTTTAGAAACTACCTAGAGCACACCTCGGCCAGTGGCGATATAATGTATGAGACACATACGTTGGTACTCGCACAGTGCTCGTTTGTGTATCACTCGCGCCGTTGTTGTGTGAGTGAGATAAGGCATGCCAGGGTAACTGTGCGGTCACCGGAGAGGCCGCGTGGATGCGGTAGGCAGGGTGTCACCATACGTTAGTACTACATATTCATTATACTGTGGCTATAAAAACTATAAGGTGTTTTCATTAGCTGTCTATTTAGTAGACAGCTAACCTAAAAGGGAACGTTTTTATCGTATAATGTCATTTTCTTAACTCTAAATAAAGCTATTCGTATAAATTAATAACGGGCTTAAGGTATCTAGTACATGCGAATAATATATTATGGTTGTATTAGACACAAAAATGTGTTTAAACTTTTAAAGTACAGATAGTGAAGTAGTGCGAGAAGTGGCTCATTTTACGCCAGGTCCAAAACTTCGGAGGGCCATCTGTACTAAAAAACGTCGTACGAGACACGTGCAAAAAGGAAATTCGTAACTCGTGTCGATTTAAAACTCTCCCTCCGGTCAATTTCATGTTTTTCGCACTTGTGTCGTAATCTACAAAATCGTTGTTGAGTAAAGTCCTTAAAATACATACCTATATTTTTTATTTTATTTTTTGTTGATGGTATTCTTGACAATCGATTTTACATTAATTTTGTTTCTATAATCAGTTTCGGTTGTCAATACATTTTGTAGAATATGAATCGCATAATTTTGTGCTTAAAGATATCGTTTTCCGCTACAAAAGTTATAATACACTAAAGGCTGACCATACCGGATACGTATGCAGCACGTGTATGTACGTAGCGTCCACGTTGTAGCGTCGGAAATGTCATATTAGATGGCATACCGCTTGCACATCACGCACATTTGCACGCCACGCAAGCGGTGTGCCATCTAATAAGACTGTCACATACAATACAACGCGCTAGACCCGCACGTGCTGCACAGACATCCGCTGTGGCTGGGCCTTAAGGAGGCTAGGCTGTAGTAACTAGGGAGCTGATAAAATTACACTCTGTATAACATGTTTATTAACAACCTTTTGACAGTTATCGCCGCCGATAAGCCTCTCACGTGTCAGAGGGAGACAGATTATCTTGTAGCGATAAAAGACCGGTCGTACAGGTGCCTATTTTGAAGAAGTAAAACACAAATTGTTAAATTGAAAATTTTTAACGCAGTTACATATGTATCGATTATGTGGGACAGTTACATTAGGACTTAAATTTTAACCGACTTCAAAAAAGGAGGAGGTTCTCAATTCGACTGATTTTTTTTTGTATGTTACCCGATATCTCCGAGAATCGTGAACCGATTTGAAGTTTTTTTTGTAGTCGAACATGTATAACCCCGAGATGGTCCCGTTGGCACCAAGTTGGGGTCTGATGATGGGATCTTGGAGAAATCGAGGGATCTCTTCAAATGTTATAGGTACCTACATGTATGGCGCTTTTGGTAATTTTAATTCATTTACAAGCATTTGCTTTCAGAAAGTAGGATTTGATGATAAGAAACCAATGATGGAAACAATTCAGATCTTGGAGAAATCGGTTGAAGTCGGTTTTTCAAATTTGGTGATTATTAGTATCATTGATGCACCTGGCCTGCTACCGCGAACCTCAAAATCAGCATATTTCGGGGAGTTTTCTCACTCACTCTAATGACGCCTTCGTTGGAGTTACGGAGACAAATCCCTGAAACTGACGCACTTCGGTGTTATTCGCGGTAGTGATTACCTCGGTAGTAACATTTAGCGTTTTAAATCTGCAATGCACATTATTATAAATCTGTTTTAACGTCGAATTGTCATGTCTGAGCTCTCCACTAGATCATTTATTTTGTTGTTTTTCTATGAACAAAATCACAGGAAAAAATACGAAACGTCCTATCTCTTAAGGTGCATTTAGACCAAACGAGCATTCGCTCATTCTATCCCCCACTCTACGAAATTCGTTCGTTACACAGAACGTGATTCGTCGAAATTCATTGATTTCGTAGAGTGGGGGATAGAATTAGCGAATGCTCATTTGGTCTAATTGCACCTTTAAGCGTTTTTGCCGTCGGATTGTCATGTCTCAGCTTTCCACTAGATCATTTGTTGTTTTTCTATAAACAAAATCACAGGAAAAAATACGAAACGTCCTATCTTTAGTGACACCACAAAAAATTTACAAGAACAGGGACGTCATTTTTTTACGTGAATTTTTATTAATCAGATTTTATTTTGTGACAGACTACATACGTAGGTTTTGAAACTGAATTTGAATTCGATCACTACTTGTTAGTTAATTATTACTGCTGCCTAGATATCACACAAAAAATATGTCCGCCATTTGCTAAACGTAATTGAAATCGCAAACAGCGGCAGTAGGTGCAGACCCGAAACAAAACACGCGACTAAAATCGACAAAACACTACAATTTTATTAACACATTACACTCAAATCGCTGGCGAAGATAACCGACTTCCTCCGGTTTTTTCAAACCGCCTTTACCGATACCGAAACCTGTCCGGTATCTGACAGCCGTTCCTTTTTTGAAATTGGAATTGGAACGTTGCGTGTGATAACGGCTTAATAAGAAAAAAGAGACGCTTTTTTGTAATTCGGCTTTTGAATTTTGTAGCCGTATTCTTTGCAAGTATCGATGTCGGTAACGTTAGGTTTTACTCGATACGTAAAGCTGGCCATCGCGCTCGCTCCAATATGTCAATGCGAGCGTGATAGAATGCTTTAATATATCTATAATATATATCTTTTACTTTCCAACTTATGTTACGGCTCTGATGTTTACTTGGTATTGGTACAATTGGTAGCCATGTTTGAAAACGCCGTGTCTCAAGTACCGTAAAGTTTAACAACACTTCGACATTAATAAAGTTTGCCTGATGGAAGACGGTCGTTCGGAATTTTTCGTTTATTGTGCAATGCGTCACTTTTGCACTTATCTGGATAGAACGTGACAGACGGTAAAAAGATTGTCAGTGTAGTAGTCAAATTGTTTTACAGATGGGTCGCGATTTATAAAGTTACATTTTACAATTTCGCTGTTTGCCTCTCACTCACACATTGGTTAAAAAGAGAGGCAAACAGCAAAATTGTAAACTATATTTTAATATATTTAATATTTTTGGGTCATCTTATACAAATCTTATCAAAATTGTAACTTTATTTTTTTTTTTCCAAATTTTGTTACCTAAATACCTACCTACCGTTTGTCAGTAGAAATAAATAAAATGTAATCAATTAGCATTATTACTTAATCACGCACTTCTAGAACACAATTATGGTTTTATCACAAACTTAAAACGTTAATCCTTGAGCTGACTTAAATTTTTAGCTAAAATTATTGATATTTGTTACTCGATATCTTCGAGAATAGTAAACCGATTTTTTTTCTTTAAAACTCTGAAATGGTTCCGTTGGCACCAAGTTGTGGTCTTTTATTTTATGTGACGAAAGTAGACAACTGAGCTCTCAGCCCTGATGGAAAGCAGGAACTGCGGCCCATGGACATAGTGACCAAAAAATCGCATACGCTGCCTACCCTGAGGACTTAGATGGATTGCCTCTATGCCAGTAATTACACCGGCTATCTTACCCCCAAACCCTGATTTTGAAGTAGCAAAATCTGATGATAGAATCTTGGAGAATTCGGTTGTTTTTTTTTATTTGTTTATTATTATAAATGGCTAGGGCGTTCTTCACCCTGTATATAAACTAGCAGCATTGCAATTATCCATTACAGTTTTTTGTACGTGCAAGCTTTCATATAGTTCTTGCCTGGTTTTTTCAGTATTCCATCAACATGAAAGACCGTAAAACATATAATGGTATTCACATTAGCACCTTATTCAGTCGTAATAAGGATCATAAGTGTATATATATATTTGAAGCCGGATCGCGTGTTGCATGTAATTAACCTCTAAAAGTGTAAGAAAGTTAATATGTTAGAGTTGATAACAACGACTTGCCGCTATGGATTAGTTGGTAGTGGCCTAGGCAGTTGGAGGTTCCGTGTTCAAATCCCGGCGAGGGCAATAGGTGATTATTACATGTGTGACTGTAAAGCAATCCCTTGGAAAATTACTTTTAACTAAAAAAAATACCTAAATACGCGCTCAAGTCAAGATATCTTGGTGTAGGCAAACATGTCCCTTTTATACCAAAAAAATGTATTGGAGTATTTAATTGAATCAAATACCCATTTCACCATGATGTCAGCTCCAAATTGTAAAAAATGCAGTTTCTCTTATTACCAGCATCCATAGGTTACGGTTACTATATACCATCGGACGGGCCGTGTGCTTGTTTGTCACCAATATAAAATGTATTATTTTCTTTAATAAATCAGCAGTTAGGTAATTAAATGCTACTTTTTTGAGTAAAATTATAATTGTCTCAAGAAACGCGACTATTGTAGTGAAATTTCGTCACATGCCTAACCTCATGTCAAGAATTAACGGACATCCTTCTAAACCTGTGACAATTGTACGACCTTCGAAAAGTAAAAAGTAGTTTCTCAACTATGTAAGCAAGAGAGTAAGCGTTATTCTTCATAAAATTTTATATTGAAATACCACCTAAGGATAAATAAACGGTACACGTAATAACCAGTAAAATCTAAAGTAACCATCATCAGCTCAGTCCACTGCTGAGCGTAGGCCTCTTCTATTAACTATGCGTATAGACGCATTAGGAAGTAAATGCCCATAATCGCCACGCTGGGCAAGGGGATTGGCGTTTACTTTAGTCTAAAGTCTAAAGTAAACGCTACTTTACTACTCATGGTACCTACTCATATATTTAAACTTCACACCTCGTTACTCCCCAGTTTAAATATTCATTACAATAGTTATCTTTTATTAGAACATATTAAAATTAAACATGTAAAGGGGTGCCGTATCTAGCGGATAGTCATCTATACTGCGGTCGGAAAGTAAGGCACGTGGCATGTATGGCGCTACCTACAATCCGGACGCCTTTAGTTTCCGCAGAGATTTGATTGATGACGTCATTGTTTGTTTTCTCTTGCGGTTTATGAAAGTGACGGATTATGTGAGAATCCATTGATGCTTGTGAATGTAGTCGCTTCAGATATATGTAAGCGGCCAGGATTCTCATAATTATCTAAACAGTTGATTTTTCTAGTAGTCTTTGCAGTTTTTTCTATGGTAAGCACATCTGTTACGGCATTGTGGGATTATCCGCTTAAAAAAGTAACACCAATATCAATTTGTATAATTAAAAACAAATTGATATTTTCTAATCATTAATTGATTACAGCGCCCTCTATAGCAAATTCAACGCAACGGAGAGTTGTCGAGTTTGCGGACGATTGTGGTAGACACACGTCTTTGAGTGGCTTAAGGTTGTAGTACCGAAACATTAAGTACAGATGTTGCTAGTGATTAGTTTCATAATACCATTGACTAAATTCGCTGTGATTCACGGAAGGTTGTCTGGTGTAATTGGAAGCACGTTGGACCGGCAATCCAGAGGAAGCGGGTTCGAATAACATGACAACCAGAGTCTTTCGCAGTTGATTTTTTCTATGGTAAGCACATCTGTTATAAATGACATTGTGGGATAATCTAAACAGAACTCAATTGTTATGGCGTTAGTGTGTGCAGATATTTTGAGCACGGCGATTGTACCAATCAATTGAAGCTCTCGGAAACTATGTCAAAGTTACGTTACGATTCAGAATGTTGGAAATTCTTACTATTCGTCACTTTGATATGGTTCTATAGACCAAGTTCAGTGGCCAATTGATTGGGTATACAGGGAGCGGTATAGTTCGGGCTACCTTTGTTATTATGATACCTAGGTACACTGTTTACGGTATGAATACCAAGTTTTCCAAGATATTAATCGCGCTCGCTTTATACACACACACATAACAACGTGTACCTTCAAGGTTTATCCAATGACTAAGGTCACCCTGTATACAAAATCCAATTATTTGCTTTTTTTTTCATTTAATATAGTAACCAAGGATTAAAACAGATTAATTAGTGTCACCCCTCCAGTATCACTAGAAACAAACTATTCCTCAAATATAAATCACGCTGTATAAACGTCCCAATTAAAAAAGTACGCATCCTGTTAAGCTGTGTACCCTCTTGTAACTGTACCCTGTTCTAAAAGGGCGTACGAACACGGTGTATATACAGGGTGGTCGTGAGTATACCGACAGACTTCAGGTGCCAATGCATTTTTGATGACAAAACTAAAAAATATTTCATGATATATTTTGTTTCCCCACCATTTTTTTTATAATTATGATATATTTTTGATAAATTGTAGGGAAAGTCTTTTTTAAGTGTTTTATGCTTCTCTATTTTTTTTTTAAGTTAAACATTTTTGTCATTTTCTCTAATTTAATCAATGAGTACATTACATATGTCAAGATAAAAACTCCTAGTGTAAGAATTTGAATCGTGCAGGCATGTTTCAATGAGTTATGATTGAAGTTTTTCGAAAGTCATTAAATCTGAAACTAAGTTAGCCTTTTGTAAGTTGTTGTTAACTTATTTAGATTTTCTTTTGTAAAATATCGTTTAAATAAATAAATAAATAAACTAAGCCGAAACCAGAAAAGTTCATATGATATTCGTCTCAAAATGTGGTCAAGAACCCTTCAAGTTAGTCGGATTGCTCATTCCACCCTGTATAGTTACGTACGCCGCGTGGGTCGCTACGGCGCGCTACTATGGGGAAACGTAAGGGAGTCGGATTTCGACCGTTTTGAGGGTGCGCCCTTTAATGACGCTCTTGACTCTACTTATGTATACCATGTAGTTGTGTAGAGCCTTTGGGGATGTCGGGAGGGGAAGCTTAAGATGGCTTTGGAATTAAAATATGACGGTTTTTTTTATTTAGAATCGCTCACTATAATAATATCATGGAATTAGACAAATCAACGAATATTAACTATTAAGGCTTGTATTGCGAGTAAGCAACGATGTATACAGTACAGTGTGGCCAAAAAATAAGTACATTCCCGTATCCAGTGAGGTTATATAGGTATAAAAGTGTATTTAGACCAAACGAGCATTCGCTATTCTATCTCCCACTCTGCGAAATCGACGAATCACGTTTTGTGTAACGATCGAATTTCGTTGAGTAAGGGGTTAGAATAGCGAATGCTCGTTTGGTCTGATTGCACCGTAAGAAGTAGTGGTAGTATGTGTTACTTAGTTGTAGTATTTAGTACTATTATATGTTCTTGTATAGGTACATAGAAAATAGAAGACAATCAAATATTTTTGTGATAAATACACTAAGATAATTATGCTTTCACCAGGATTTAAACCCACATAGCTTCAGAAGCTTCCATTTTTTTTTATATCTTGGGGCATAAATACTCAATCCGACTTAGTCCCATTCAAGCTCAATTAAGGCTTGTGATGTGACCAATTAAGCAACGATATATATAATAGATAAATGCATATAGTTAAATAAATACATAAGGCAGCCACGACCAACAAACAAATAAATAAATACACAAATAATGCCCTCGCTGGGATTTGAACCCGGAACCTCCGGCTTCGTAGGCAGGGTCACTACCAACTAGGCTACCGAGGCTTCGTCACAAAGTGTCGCAGCCGACTCACTCATTACTCATTGCCATTGGCTTAAAGTCATTCATACATAACAAGTCACAAGAATAAATTATACCTACTTCAAATACACTATGTATAGGCAATTACTATTTACCTTTCACCGGCCGCATACCAGATACATTCCATCGAAACATCTGCCACTATAGCCCTTATCTCTTCACTATAAAACCTATTTTCGATTCAACCATGCAACGTCTATAATTGATATAGCAAAAACCAGAGGTGCTACCGCGCAAGAACGAAGTTTTGCATCTCTCTCGCACTTGTGAATTCAAACGTACGTGTGACAGCAATCGATATTGGTTCGAGGTAGGTCGATTGCAAAAACCCGATTGACCAAAACAGTCCTAGACTTAACGAAATCGACAAAAACCGTTCACATTACGATAATTCAAGGTTTATTTTCGAATGAGAGTATTTCAAAAACGTTTAATCACTTAATACAGTACAGGTGTCCATTAGAAGTACTAATAAAGGCTTTTAAAAGGAAATAATGTCATTATTTCATTTTTACAATGTATTGACGATCAATTACTGAAATTAGTGTTTAATTGCTATATGCGGTCTTACCATATGTTTAAGAAGTTTAAGTAACGGCGTTTGGATAATAACTATAATTATTGTCGGTGCTTTCTGAACTTTTTTGTCAATTTAATGGTTGTGTTATTTAAAAGCCGATTCGCTATAATTTCCCCACAAAAACAAGTCAATTTTGAAGTTATCTCCTTTTTTGCAACCGAACTATTAAATATGATTAAAATGTAATGTAATGTGGCTCTCACTTCTGAATTATCAAACTATGACATTTCATAAAGACTTATACACCGTGCTCGTTAATCATCATCATCATCATCGTATCAGCCGAAAAACTTCCACTGCTGGACATAGTCCTCCCTGAGAGATTGCCACAATGACCAGTCCTGCTCATTAACAATCTGAAAGATTTAAACAGAGATAATGATTTCACTCTCTAAAAATGTTTTTTCCTAACTAGTGCGCAAAAACGAACTTTGCACACGCTTCGCGCGTAAAACTTTTTTTTAACTCGGGTGATTGTAGTCCGCGTTTCACTCGGGCTCCAACTTTCACCCTCGCCAAAAAAAAGTTTTCCCGCACTAGTTAGGAAATGTACTATTTTAGTACAGATTGTGTATTTTTTAGGCTCTAGTGCGAGAAGTGTGTCATTTTACGTCAGGTTTGAAACTTCGAAGGGCCATCTGTACTAAAAAACGTCGTACGAGACACGTGCAAAAACAAAATTCGTAACTCGTGTCGATTTAAATCGATCGGTCGTGTTTTAAAACATCGCCACTTGTTTCGAATTTCATGTTTTTCGCACTTGAGTCGCAATGTACTATTTTATCTTAACCTGTGCTCTTGACTGCAATGTTATCAATGTAACTTTATACTTCTGGGTCCATATTCCAAAAAAAAATGTCGATTAGTACCCATAACTTAATTGAGCTGGGACTAGGTCGGTTATTGTAACAACCTCTTGTGCCTATAATCAATAATAAATGTATAAATAAAAATATCCTTGAACAATTTTACAAATCGACATTATCGATAAAATAAAGTAGTATCAAGCCAAGATACTTAAATTCATAGACAACGAACAAATGAACAAATATTTGTACACACAAATAATGCCCTAGCTGGATTCGAACCCGGAACCTCGAAAACAGCGTCACTCCCACGAAGACTGACAATTATTTACACTGAATATCTATTTATTTAGTTAAAAAGAAATAACCAGCCAAAAACCAAAGACATACTCTATACTCTATACGTTTATACGAAGTCATAAGACAAAACTAAAAAGTCTTAAGTCACTAGGATTTCTGAAGCACTTACGACGTTCTGTAGATCCGGCTAGGGCGTGTGACGCCCACCGCCTCTGTGCTACGCAAACCCAGATTCATTCTCAGTTTTCCGTTTCTAATTTAAGTCTTATTGCTTTAGTAATAAGGCATACAGATTGACGAATTGATTTCTGAGCGAGCGTTCAATACGTCAAAAACTAGGTGTATATAATGCGGGGAAACCGGTCGAAACCGGTTTTTGTGAGTGCTTTAAGTTTCGATTTTAGTTTTGTAATTAGAACACGTAAACGTGCCAATGGTTGACACTTTAAACACTGGTCTCACCGCGAGCTACTAAGCTATGAACTATCGGCTATAAACACGAGCGAAAGATACGCATTCCCGTGTAAATAAGACAAGTGCGAATATTTAGTTCGTGTTTATAGCCCATAGTTCATAGCTTAGTAGCTCGCGGTGAGACCAGTGCCTTGCCTTAGGCACTTATACCACCATGAGCGATGAACGAGTAGCGAGCAAACGACGAACTTTTTCTTCCCTTAGAAAATGTTCTCGCCGGCGATCTATCAAATTGATGATGTAAATAATAAAAATCATCAAAGGAACTGGAAGAAAGGATCTTACCCGCTTCCTCTTCCGGTTGCCCTATCCCCTGTTTCCTCTTCGGGCTCTAATTGGCTATTTGACTATGTAACCATAAATAATAAAGTCTATCGAAAAAATTGCTGTTTTGTTGACATTTCTGCGTTTTGTAATTGCATCGACTCAACTTACAGAACACAATAATATCATCATTCAGTAGATCGAAGGTACATTTAAATTACAAATACCTCCTAATGCGTCTACACTCATAGTTGATAGGAGAGGCCTACGTCCAGCAGTGGACGGAGATAGGCTCATGATGTGTATACAATTTACATACATTAATTAAAATCCTTTTTTTTATTTTGGCACAACAAAGTGACTCCACTCCACCAGGCCCCTATACCACAAAACTTTACAAGCGTACAATTCTACAAAATTGTCAACTTTTTGTATGGGAATTTATAAAATTTTGTAGAATTGTATGCTTGTAAAGTTTTGTGGTATAGGCCACTGATCGTAAGTGATAAGTGGAGCCCAAATCGCGGCGGCAACGAAGTGGCCTATACCACAAAACTTTACAAGCGTACAATTCTACAAAATTGTATAAATTCCCATACAAAAAGTTGTCAATTTTGTAGAAGCAGTAACCTGTCAGTTGCTACCGCCTTGCTGGCCCGCTAAGAGATGCTAGATCTAAGTAATCTAACCTATTAAAGTTCATTCATCCTTAGTCCTAACCTAAAAGTACACGTTTTCTGTATTAAACTGCTGTTTCCTTGATTAAAAAATAAGCAATTTACTAATCACGGACGGACTGCACAAATACGGACTCAGGTATTTTGGAATAGGCAAATATGGCAGTTTACAACAGAAAACTTGTACTTTTAGGTCAGAAAGTTGTTTACTAGATAACACAGCTAACGATAAATGGACTTTAGTAGTATTGGAAACGGGGTATTTTCCATGTAAACAGTTATTTTTGATGATACTCTTTGTCGTAATCGAACAGGTAAAACCCCTACATGGTCCCGTTGGCACCAAGTCGGGTCCTGATGACGGGATCTTGGAGAAATTGAATGAGGTCGATTTTTATTGAATGTGGATTTTAAGAACCGAAACGCAATGACGGCCATTTTGGAGTCGTGTGACGTCACATTACAGAGAACTGGTTATTGTTCAATGGGGATGATGACTGTAGTTAAAATAAATTATTTAACATTATGCACGACATAATACACGAAGAAAATATCACTAAGATGTAGATTGCAGTATTTTTTGTACAGAACTTCTATTTAATAAATTGAAAAGAACTTAAAAGAGTAGGTCATTTGGCAGTACTCAAACGTGACGTCACTTTTGAGTATTTCATATAAAATTCCATAGTGGTGAATAACGGTGATCGTTTTGACAGTTCGAAAAAAGATGCTGATTTGACTTGCCAGTCATCATGCCTATTGAAATGTCAACGTACCCACCTGTTTATTTAATTCAACAATTTTTCTTACATTATTTCACCAATGTCCAAACTGTAAATACCTACTAACAGACACAAAAAACGATTTTAAGATAAATGATAGAGAAATAACAAATCCTATAGGATGATTTGTTAACTATTGTTTAAAATTATGCAGAAATATAGAAAAATAAAAATTTTATGGACTTATGAAATGAAAAATATACTTAGGTACATTTTTCAAAGAATGTTGTTTTACACCTAAAAGATACGCGTAGGTATGTTTTAATTTCTATAACGTACGAGTAACTACTTTAGTTCTAAATATAAAATGGTACATAAAGTATAATTACAACGCAATATTTAACTTCCAAAGCTTATTTCTCACAATCAAAAAAAATGTTCGCCCGTCACTCGTAGTCTGACAGTGACAACAGTCCCAAATCCCATAAAAAAATACCACAGATAATAAAATTCGCCCACGTCACTTCCCGTAGTGACGTCACATACTTAAATGTTATTAATAGATTGAAGCTGTCCACAGATAAACTGCCCCCTCATACATCCTTGGTCCATTAAAAAAAAAACGACCGCTCGCGGGCAGTACGCAGGTAGCATTAAAAAGTTAGTTAGGGATTAGTTCCATTGTCTACCGATTATATTTTATAGTGCACTAACGTTAGATGTCTTGAATTAAGTATTGCCGCTATTTTTTTAAATTTACGAGTAAAGTTAATGTTATTGCTCATGTTGATTTGCGGTTTGTTTTAAGTCTAACTAAATATAAGTTATATGCTACTAATATTATTTATATTATAAATGAAAGTAATACCAGTCACGGCTAACGGGATAGATAACTTTGAGACACTATAGAATTCTTAAGATGGACTTTGCAATTAGGTTTACTATTCAAAGATGACAGTAGGGTAAATCCACAGGATTGTCACATCAGTTACCAATTCTTTTGTATGTATTATACTAATTAAGTCTATTTAAGGGTCTATCTCCCTATAGGGCTAGGCTAGACATACGTAGACTACTCTTAGACTAAAACTAATTAATATAGAAAAATGCAGTCTTTTCCAGTACACGAGAAGACAAAACTCAAACATAGAATTCTCTTCTTATTTTACCTTTACCGGCGACCATATATAACATGGACGTCTAACGCCAGCTCAAAAATGCCCCCAAAAGCAATTGTTCAATTGTGCCAAGATGGGCAGAACATAGCGCTTTTCTTAACACCGCGCATATGTCGGCGCAACATCTTTGACAAATGTTTATAGAATATAGCCAATCAAAACTTTGATGGACCAATCACAACTATTTTTAAATGGCGGCTTAAGTTTTTATAGGTTGATATTGACATTCATTACCGTGATGCATTGAAGAGGGGGTGACACTTGTCAACTAAAATTCAGGACCATTTTTGAAAGGCAATTTAATACGGCGTGCGGCTTCCATGTTTTATTTGTTCGTAGACCTTTACATGTGTGAAGAAATTAATGAAAGTTCTGTGGCCGTGGTATTGTCAGTGGCTGGATGTCAAACGCGTTCTGTCCGCGGGGGGCGCTACTGGGCCGCTAGGGATGTACCGTTACCGATCCAGTCACATAATCGCTCGATTCTGTTGATTGTCTAGTCTATTTTATTTAAAAAAAACAACCGATGTAGATAGCAAAATTATTCATGGATATTATTTAATATAAATTATTAAAAAAAACTGTTTTGTTATAGGTACCTAGTAACTAGTTAGAGAAATATGTGTGTACCTATATTGTAATATTATTAATTGATTTATAATCTTTGGATATACGATGATGATGAACAGCAGTTGAATATAATATTATAAGCAAATTATTTTAGTTTTTTGCTGTAAGCGTGGAAACAAAAAACAGTTGTAAGTATATTACTACCTGATAAGGAGATGTGACTGTTTATGTGAATGATTGATAAATAATATTCATACCTAATTATACGTTTTCTGTTGTACTAATTACATATTTAGTAATACTTAGTTGTAGCATTTCATGAAGGTATAGTAATCTAATGTACACAAAAAAGTACAAATCTTATAACGAAGATAAAACCGATGCCCACCGGCACCGGCATTTTTAAAATACTATACAACTTATTCTTCCAAAGGAAGTCAAATAAGTCGTCACTTTTTTATGGTATTTTTTTCTAAATAACGGTGACAAGCTGACAACCCTGGGCGGCGGACACCAACCCAACATATTTCATTCACCTCCCATTACTACTTAAAACGGTAGAGTTATTCCTCGATAGGTATCACACGACACAAAAAAACACATAAAAAATGTCCACCGAATGGTGAGACCCGTGATAAATCGATAGACGCAACACTACCATTAATCTATTGCTAGTTTATGAATCGGACTCAATGAATTGTTTTTTACGTTACCACTACGGCACCCAGCCGCGCCGATTTTCTCGACTATCGCGTATATTCCAATCATAATTACGCCTCATAAACGATTCAAATTTTCAAATAAAGAATCCGATTTTGTTGTTTTATTATTTTATTGCTATACGGCGCTGTAAAACTGGCCAGTGAGAAAAAAAGCCACAACACACGAGTCGATAGTCGATACCTCAGCATCTTTTGTAAATTCAGTTTTAAACCGTGTGCGCCGCCGGTTCGGAAATGGAAAGAGGCAATAAATAAGAGGCGTATATAGCTATTGGGACCTTCTGCCACTGATACAGATGTCTGCGCGGAGATAGCGGCGGGTACAAAACGGAATAACATGGATATCACATTAGCGGAGTGACGGCCGGTGGGAGCCGCGACTTATCTACCCCGGGTGCCCGTGCCAGCCGGCCGGGGTAAGTACTTCGATTAACCCGCTCGATACAGATGCACATTAAGCCTTCAAATCTACACAAACAAACCTGCCTATAAGGAGCTCGAAAGGAATGCCACTTCGCTCGCTCCTCCGCGAAATCCCTACCAAAAACTCCACACGACCGCATTCTAAGAATAAATAAGGCGTACATAAGCGAGTGTCGTGACACTTATCTTATATCGACTAAAACAAAGAACAAAGGAAAAGGAACGTCCTTTTTGTCGCCCGAAAAAAGTGAAATTTCTCCTTTTTTCAATACCAACTACCGTCGACGCCTATCTCAGATCGACTACTCGAACTGTTCGATACCGAAAAAAAGGAATCGAAAAAAATACGGGGCACATATTTTGGCGGGAAATAAATCACTGGCCGGTAAACGAGGCTATACGAAATTTATGGAGGCGCGCCAACGAAACCGAACACTAAAAACAAAAGAAAAAAGTCGCGTTCCCAATTCAAAAACACACCAACCGCATTGCGCTATTTCCGATTTAAGCTTTCAACTTTTGTAGTAAAGTTGAAAATTCGTCGTTTTTCCATTATTTTTGTGACTTTTTGTGGCAAGTGTCGGTAAAAGGTGATACTACGTGAGGTTAGAAGCAGATGTGACAAGTTCATTACGTATAAATTACTACTGTTGCTGCAACGAAACTTTTTATACTCAGGTTAGATTTATGACCCCGGGCCTGACGAATGTATAAAATATATGATTCCTTTAATTGTACCGTTTATGGCGCCGGTTTTCTAAAAACTTTTATATTGTCAGATGGTTTCGTTAATTTAGTTTTTAATTGTTATTTTACTGTTTTTAGGTAGCTTTTACTGCTTGCATAGTCACTTGGTTGTAAATCTTGAACAAGTTCGGCGTGGGACTGGCTTGACTCGCATAGTGATACTTCAATAAAACTGAAGTACTCACTCGTATTACGACCCTTGTTTATTTAAAAAATGTAACAAGTAAAGTTTATTATTATGACCAATAAGTGACACAGATAATATACATAAGTATACCAAACCAATGATATAATAAGTAAAGATATGTTACACCGGCTCTAAAATTGAAGCGCTCAGATTGCGATAATTCTAACAATCGCTCTTAGTCCTACCCAGACCACCGAGAGGTGTGTACCACTGCCGAGTTCTCGCAAATCACATGAACTGCGCCCTAAAATATCATTTTATGTTATACAATAGTGAAAACCACAAAATAAAATGCAAAAATGCCCTTAGCATCACACATCATGCGTAATTAAACTGAATTATATATTTTTTTCAATTTTATTATTTATTGAAAATAGATTGGACGCCATTTTGACGTTTTTGACTGACTTAGAGAAAAAGACAGGCTTATGCTGTTTAAGATCGAGAGTAACAAAGATAAAACAATGTCTATCAATAAAAGAATGCACGCGCGATTGTCAAATGCTAGTTGTCTCTTTTTTATTTATTAAATACGAGTATATGTATTTTGCCATCTCTTTTACGCATTTTGAAGTATGAAGATAGGTGTATGTCAACTGTCAATAAATTGTAGGTGTATGATGTGAAGTATTTATTTCGCTCATTTTGTTAGAGTATAACGTATCTTTACTTATATATCATTGTACCAAACTATATAAATACATAGAATAAAAAAAAGTAAACAATTATGGCTGACCTTCCATAGCATTTGACGTCTTTGACACATATTGTGAAACACGTTCACAGATATTTTATAAGTATTGTTACGTTAATACTAATAAATATCATTTATTTAACTTAATATATACCTATGTGAACTCAAGGTTTGAGGTTTAAAGTTGGTGATAAAACAAAGATTTTGTTCTAGAAGCGCGTGTTTATGAAATAATGCAATTTTTTAAGTTTGTTACATTTTTTTGTTAGATTTGCATTGCAATTTTTAAACTTGTACGCTAAATAGGAATTACATAAGTATTATAATTCTTTAAATATTCGCCACCGATTTCCAATAACTAATTAATTATCCACAATGTCAAGAACAATATGAAAATAGCATTCTATGTATATGAACCCGACCGTATCTTGGCACGAACGCCCAGAGCGGCGGCCATTTTGTCGAGACCCTCACATGACAACGGCAAGTATTAGACTCACAGGCCAAGCTACTATGGTCACGGCAATCCATTTTAATCAGATTCACCGAGTAACCGAGGTCAGACTTATTTTCTATTATACCAGCCCAAAGTTATTTTAGACCTTTTGGTCTACATAAAAGCGTCGCTCCTATAAAGTTTTTATACATTTCAAGCTACTATAAATTGAACTGTTGCTTTTCTATGGAAATTAAAGCTTAAAGCATTTTCTCAATACACCAGACTTATTAAATCTGTTCTATTCCGTTTGGTATATCAAAGTATAGGTCTTGTTATAATGGACGTAACCGCCATTTTAAGATGAACTATAGGTTTGAGAGCAAGCGGTAGCGTTGTAAGGTCATGTTTGGTTGGTTATGTTATCTGTACAGCAAAGTCTACTAAATCAAGTCGAACAAACACGAGACGAACCGTCAACGCGAGCGCGGATCTCGATCAGAAAAGCCTTTATTCCGCTCCATAGTGCAATATGACGTATCAGCCACGACTTATAATGGAGATACGTCGTTTTGACTAGCGGAGCCGAGTAAGAAAAGTAAATGTGGAATAAATTATGGAGGTTCACTGCCACGACGTTGCGGGCTGGTTTATAAAGCACTAAATGTTCAGGCTATATGAAAATACATGATGTGAACCATTTTTATATTGACTAAAATGCCGTAGTTTAATTCCCAAAATTGTCTAGTTATAAAACTTATAATATATCAATAAACACTATGTTTCACTTGTGAATTTTTATTAGATTTTGGTTTAGTGCATTTTGAGATACCAGCTATCTTAGGATTTAGTGTATTCTTTTGATATATCACTAATATACCTCGCAGTGGAGCATGTCTCTAATCCATGTGTATGTGACAGGTAGTTATCAAAAGCATTCATAAACCATGATTCTATTGATTTTGACAGAAATGCATCGTAAAACGCTTAGGTTACTGAACAAAATCTTACATTCCTCCAAAAGAAATCGTTACAGCAATCAAGCCAAATTCCAAATTCAATCTTTAACTCCCAATACGTCCGAGCGCAATTAGCTCGCAATAATGACGCCAGCGGAGCGTTTTACGCCACGACCCGGCGTGCCGTAACGCCGTATCCACCGTGACTAATTCCTCCGATATGCCCTTTCCCATTTACGCCGTGTAAACATAAAAGGAATTTTTAGCGTATTGTTTACAGTGCATTTATAACTAGCGGAATGGCAGGTCTTATAATCTCAGGATTTGTAAGTAACGACCAATATAAAGTGAGCCGTATGTCCGTAGCACGCATGCGTAACCCTAGCACATAAAGTATACCAGTTTTTGAGTGTTTGCTACTATAATAATAGCCCTGGTGCTATAAAATCGCCATAACGCGATAAGACGTATGCCACTGTTCGATTAATAAGTAGATACGTCCTTTTTGCTTACAGCAGTGTAATACAGTTTACGACAGAATTCTTATACGACTTTACGATAAACTGCGCGTATAATCGTAGATGATTTTAGGTTGTAAATACCTGCATGATATATTGATCGTTTTAGATTAAAGGCGTAAAGGACATTTTTTAAAGTGCCTTTGATTGAACACATTAAATTCATAACCCCATCGTAGATAACAATTATAAGTACTTATATGAATTCCATAATGTGGTGATAGGTACTAGGCGCGGATCTAGGGGAGGGTGGACTTAGGTATGCCTAGGTGCTGTTTTAAGTATAAAATACTACGTATAGGGCACTCTACGAAGTTCGTTCGTTACACAAAACGTGATTCGTCGAAATTCGTTGATATCGTAGAGTGGTGGATAGAATGAGCGACTGCTCGTTCGGTCTAAATGCACCTTAAGGTAGTTGTCATAGTCAAAGTCAAAGTCAAAGTCAAAATATTCTTTATTCAATTAGGCCCAGCAACGAGCGCTTTTGAATCGTTAAACTAAATAGCGAATGAGAGAAAAAAAAAAACTACCTCCGGTTCTAACCCTACACCACTGCCTGAGAAGAATCCGGCAAGAAACTCAGCGGGACTTTCCTTTTTTCAAATAATAGTTTTATAACATCTTACGGCTAACATGCATTAATTAAAAGCGAAACATAAATTTGATTTAATATAAATACAGATGTAGTACATTAAATAGAGATGAAGTCTCTAATAGTCAGAACAATTATATAAATTTAATGAATTTTGAGAAATGTATAGATGTAAAGATATATGTAAAAGGGCATACAATTGTTTTT